>JAEAOA010001664.1:1430000-1462500 GCA_016746295.1 Potamilus streckersoni | reverse complement strand
TTTATACAATTCTTATTTCTGTCTTTGTTTAAAATAGTCGAAGTGTGGTAAAGAAGGAGAAAGTGGCGAAGGTACTGGTACCGGAAAAAATTCGTGAGAAGATAGAAAATTTACTAAATCCGAGTTGAAATAGGTCTCGTCGGGAAGTAGCGCGGTGTTCACTTTGGTAGCCACTGCTATGTATATATGTTTAAAGTTTTGTGATAAATCTAATGAATAAATTAAATGTCACATGTGGGGAAGGGATGCTTTACTTTTTAAGAACATTTAGTTCTGAAGCATTGTCTTCGCCTTTTCCAGCAAGACTATGGTGACCCGAAAAATTAAATCTCTAACGGCAGACACAACCAAGGAACACGTTTCTTATACATACTTGCGTATTGCATAATTACGTGCAATACGGGATATGGTATACTGAACTCTGCTGCATACAGTACATACAAATACACCACATAAAATATTAGCGGCGCGAAAAATAAAGGATTATGTTGTGTAGTATTTTTGTTAGCAGATAGCCTTCTTCAAAGTTTATTTCATTTTTTTAAAAATTTATTAATTTATTAAATTTGATGAAGTATTCATTGTGATGAGGCCTGATCTTTCGCTCCCAGTACCTGTTTATTTCGGAGCATCGTTTAATACGCAAACTTTTCAATGAAGCGACAATTATCTAATGTGCTTCAAATGGTTTTCATGCCATACTTGAAGTAGTTACTAGCGATAAGGATAGACTCTGATCTGCCGTCACACAATGAGCCTATAGTTCGAATTCGATGTGTTCTGTAGATTTACTTACAGGAAAGAACATTACAGGTCCTAAACTCTTTATGCTTGGTCAGATCGGATTCCAACCTTGTTGCCTAGATATCTGATTTTAAAATGCCTCATGCGCCAATAGATCTGATTCAACTCTATCCTCTACATGATACCAAAAATACCCTCATCTTCGAAATCACGTGCCGGCATATCGGTGTCTATCCTGTTGTCTAAATGTGTTTGTTCTAACGAGCATCACAGACCCTGATTTACTAAACTTGATATGCTGACAGACCGAAGTTAACCCTGTTCGCAAGAATAACGGATATTATATATCCTTATCTACAGGGCCTCATGTGCTGGTAGACTGGAATCTACCTCGTTGTCTAGATGTACTGGACCTCACACAACGGCAGAGCAAAGGTCTACTTTGTTCTATAGATATACCAAACATAACCAAGCTACAGATACGTTTCTACCGTGTCTCATGCGACGACCGACTTGTGCCTACGCTGTTTGCGGAAGAAGGCATATTCTTCCATTCTCCGGCTGCTTTCCATGATTCTTTCTCTACAGATAATGTTTGCTGAATAGGCTTATACAGTATTAGTATGAAAACAGTTAGGTTAATTAAAGAATATGCACTCCGGATGTGTGCATACAAATAATTTTCGATTATATTGGTTAATTTAGTAATACGAATATGACACACAGGAAATTATAAATGTCTGCTCTTGAAATTCACTCTGATTCAGCAAGAAACGATGACTCACGTGTGTTTTACTCATTGAGTATGTTCTTTTTTTAAAAATATGTTCATTTACGTTTTACAAATCTAAGTACAAAATTATTCTAGTTCGGTATGTGTTGGTATTTTACGTGATATTACAAAAACAAAATTGCGAACAGTATTTTAGAAGATTCGGTATATTTTTTTATCTTCCCACCACAATTTACTGGTAATAGTCTCAGTTTATATGCTCATTTTAGACTATTTTGGAAGTTTATGCAGTATAAAACAAGACAAAAAACGCGGCATAAAAAAGCATTTGTTTAATCAAGAAAGGAAATGTATATTCTTGCTTTTCAAATAATAATTCAAAATGTAACAGTATCATAATTTAAAACACCAGATTTTTCAACGCCCTTGGCATTTCAATGTACAGCATTTGTATACGGTTTTCAATCTTATTTTATTTAAATAATCTATGAAAACCAAGACGAGTAGTTAAAAGAAATAATTATAGAATGATTAAGGGAACAAAACGTTCCAAAAGTTATCCAACAGTGGATATTTGTTTTCACTTTTAGGTTACTCTAGGACATATATTCAAATGGCTTGCTAAGAGTATTAGCAATAACTGTGAATAACGACTACTCATCCGTCTACCAGCACACACACAAACAATCGTACTGCTTCCAAACAAAGATGATACTTTTCTTTTTTACCCCCTAGGTATCTCCAAAGCAGAGTTTTTCCGTAGATAATCGCCTGGTAATTATATATATATACATACATACATACATACATACATACATACATACATACATACATACATACATACATACATACATACATACATACATACATACATACATACATACATACATACATACATACATACATACATACATACATACATACATACATACATACATACACACACACACACATACATACATACATACATACATACATACATACATACATACATACATACATACATACATACATACATACATACATACATACATACATACACACACAGATATATATATATATATATATATATATATATATATATATATATATATATATATATATATATATATATATATATATATATATATATTAATCGGAGAATCAAAGTAAATTACATGCATAAGTTCCAAAAAAATATTATGTTTATTTAATTTTTAATATTTGTTGGCTTTTCGTAATGATTGTATATTATTTATATCTGTATTTTGTACTTGACCTTATCTAAAATCAGATTCATAGTGTACATCGCCAGTAACATTATTTTAAACAACAAATACATAGCTTAAATGTTCTCTGACGTGTAGATTAAATATTCAGATCATTCTTAATATAAATATTGCTACCTGAATTTGAGTTAAAATATACACTCTTGATTCTGACCCTATATAAGTCTAGAATGGAAGTCTCCTTTAAGTGACAATATTTTTAGAAAATGGTAATTGCAACCAAGATCAAGAAGAGAGGGTATCTTGTTTATCTAAATCAATTACTCATTCTTGCCTTAACATCATGAAGCAGAATTGGTTTTATTATTTTATTCAGTTTTCAATTTAGGCAAATTTACTTATTCAAGTTATTATTCCCTGGAATTAAAAAGTTTTCAATAATAGTTTGGACAGAAACATTAATTTGGAATTTTAATAAACCAACCAAGAACATGTTTGGTCTTTATTATTGTGATACATCACAAAAATGTTAGTACATCATCACACTCCTAAACATTGGCACATTATCACGTTCGAGGCTACAGGCAAATCAACACATTCAGCTATTTGAATTTATTTGGAATGCCCCTGGAATTCATTTGGAATTTATACATTTGGAACCATGAAAAACTTGTATGACTATTAGGGATTTAATTCCCAATTCTTTATGTTCTTTTTTATAAAAATAAATTGCTATTTGACAAAACTTAAATGATTTTCGTTCTTTTCTGTTACTTAGTTTAAGACCATGGAGTTGCAATACATCAACAAAATTATTGCATTTGCCTGGATATAGCATGTTTGAAGTAGAATTTCATTCCACTAATACGTGTTTGAATGTACAGATCAATAAATGATATTGCGATTATGCAAAATGATATTAAATTTTTCACTATCATTATGTGCAATTGAAAGAAATTTGTCACGAATCTTATTTTCAATTAATCTGACATGAAAAAACTATATTCTGCCTCGTATATGTGCGTTGTGTAAGCGTCGACTAATTTTCAATTCTTTGATTTTTTATTATTATCTTCTTTTTGCATTCCTCATCCAGTATTTTGTCAGTAATTCCCTCTAATGGAATCAGTTATATTCACTCTTTCTTATCAACTTTCAGCAACACAAAATATGTTGGTTTCGATTGTTTCGCAAACGTTCATTTATCTTCATATTGATTTTAATAGATGGTATGTAGGTGCATAGAATTGTTAATTATGTGTTGTACAAACAAATCCCGATATAGAAAAATGAAGCCTGCTTTGAAATCTAGGTGAAATAAAGTCAATACAAGACACGTATAGTTATATAAAACATGCACAATGAAATTTCCTTGCTTGATATTAATTATAGATGTGAAAAAGATATAAATGAAGCAACCTAAGTACGTACAAGTCTTGTACCACCCACCGAACCTTTCAAGACTATCAAAAGGTTTTATCACCACACAGTGCGGGTAATTTTCGGGCAGCTGTGTCATGCATCGTCACAACCTCAGCACTCTGTTACAAGGCGTTGATGTTTATAGCACATATATTTATGATCCTGGAGAAATTAGCTCAAAAAACGGAGAAGACAAAAGGGGACAAAATCCATATTAAAATGTCAGTAGACAATTATCATCGGCTTTTTGTTTAGATAGACTGCCATGTAATTTCATTCTAGTAATTAGTTGCACGTTGACAAATGCGTGCAAAAATCCACATGCTACTGTTATCTTTTAACGAAACTCCACATTTAACTAATTCAGGTAAAACACAGACATTGAAACTGGTTTGGTGTGTATCTTTTTGAGTAATGATGTTCCCTAAGGTCCAGTATTCCTCCCCTAGATTTCCATACAATCTTACCCAATCTTCCTTTCAGCTGTTTACAGTGGAAAATTTTAACTTCTCATGTTTCAGAAACCTTCTGGCGAAAAGGTCTATCACTCGAATATATGGCATCGATCAAAGGACTTTTCAAACCTTGCATACTCGTCATACTCGTAAAGTGTTAACGTTTCTTACTACTAGCTAACAATTATTAACAACGAAGAAAGGTAACAAAACGTTTTGGGCCTGCAGAGTTCGTTGCTTCCGTAGATTGACTATAAATTAAAAGGTGCATTTCATCAAAAACGAATGTATAATATTAATTTGCATAAAACGAACTGATTCATATTTAACTAACTTACAGTTCCCATAAGTTTATTTTCACCGCCATGTAAACTGTTAACGAAAGCTAGAATTTAGAACGAATTCATTAACAGAAGGTATTGCATGACAGTACGCATTCATTGCCAGAAGGTATTGCATGACAGCAAGCATTCATTCTCAACTTTCGTAATTACAGTACAAGTTTGTACATTGATCACATAATTAATTAGTTAATTAAACTGACTAACTGAATGCTGACCCTTTTCCTTTCTGTCTGTTATAAATAAGCATCAAAAAATATATCACATAAGTAAATTAATCAGTTTATGTACAAGTATATTACTAAGGAAATTGACTAAAATTGTAACACGTCATATCTTCCAGGTTTTCTAGAAGAACTTGAAACAATGCAACTGTAATTCCATAAATAAACCTTAAGAGCAGGATAGTGATCAGTCTGATTCCAAATGCCTGTTTCAAACTGGCTACAAGTCCAATAAACGTATCATGCCTGATACAAAAAAGATACACATGACTGAATACTTTCAAGCTCTTTTCGCTTTCCAGGAATCCTGATGCATGAGATATTGTATGACTCCTAATTTTACCACTGACATAATAATACAATTAAAAAGAAGAGAATGGTAATTAAACGGACCCATGGAGACTGTTGTATTATATCATGTCTGATATTCGTCTTTAAAAATGGGTAAATAGACCCTAACTGAAAGCCTTCCAATGTAGCTACATTTGTAATAGTATTAAAACACACTATTTGTACTATTTGAACTGCGTGCGTAGCTAACACAAATAAGAGAGATGAAAGACAAACCATGCTCGTACAAACACATGGGCTCCTCTCCATCGGTCTATCTAGCTGAGAATACATACATACATACATACATACATACATACATACATACATACATACATACATACATACATACATACATACATACATACATACATACATACATACATACATACAGACAGACAGACAGACAGACTTCCGTAATTCGTTTTTGGGCAATGAACTTTACGCCAATTTTCTAAGTTCTAAAGATCCTACTTGTTTTGCTGTGCCGTAAAGTATCTCACCTAACCGAACAGACAGCGTACAAGTCACTGCCGAATGTAGTGTTCATTCCTTTATTGTAAATTTGAATTAATCACATTGCAGCATACAAATATCTACATTTATACCCACTTTCTACGGCTACTTAATTGATAAAGAATGGTTTTCAAATTAGCGTTTTTTGTTTTCAATGCATGGTTTATTATTGTTGGTTTGCATAGCAAAGCGACTATTTCCTATCTTAAGTCAGTAAATGTTTAGGTCTGCGTCATTAATGTAGCTAAAGGTACCTACCAGTAATTTAATTTAAATAATTCGTGTAAAACTAATTAGGTAGTTTTAGCTACATTTAATATCGCTGACTTGAAACTGACTGAGTTACATATATGGAAAAAAATCCCGATAATATGTTGAACGATTTATATAGATTAATTCCTGATAAAGGTGCTGGTTAATTATAGTGCAGCGTTTATGTTTCTCTGTGTATCGAGAAACTGCCTTTTTAATTAGATAGGAAATACACTATGTGATCAGTCTAAATTTTATTACGCCGAACATTATTTCATATTCCTTGTTAAATCCATCAAAACAAATATGTAGGGATTTTTAATCGTCGAATGAAAAACTATAATTTATGGATCTTCATATTTATTCCAATAACTCAAACAGGAGAATACCAATCGAAATTTCCGTGTTGGTATATCATTTAATTCGGTCATGTCAGAGAGTCGGAGCAGTTTACGCAACATATTGACACCAATATGATGATGTTTCTGCTATAATGGTCTCAGGCTTTCCAAAATGTCCGGATAATATAAAAGTGACTTAATATTGCATTTTAAGGATTTTGATAACTTTTAGTTTTTACTTTGTTTTGTGCTCTTTTTCAATGCATAAACTTACTAGGCAATATATGATGTGTCGAATCTTGAAACTCTTAGAAGTATTAATTAAATGAATTGTACCAAAGTTAACATAATTAAAGTAGAAAGAGCTAGAGACAGTTCTATGATTATTCTCATCTAATCTCTGAACTTCAAAGGAAATTTGGTTTTGCTCCATGAAATTTGACTGAGTCTTCTGTTATAGTAAAAAGGTTTTGGAATAACACTCTTCAAACTCGCACCTGTAAAAAGGGGAAGCAGATCAATAATTGATTGTTCAAAGAAAAAGTTAATTGCGACATGATTAGCCTATTCTCGTTAATCAAATATTATACGGAGAGAAGTTTAGGACCCAGTAGAGTCTGATTGGCTAATCGAAACTTAAAGGCGCAAAGCTTGTAAGAAAGTAGTAGCTTTACTTTGAAAAATTGCTTCAGTCATCAATCTTACTTGAAAGAAGTTAGAAGAGACTCCGGGGCGAACGTAAGTAGTACATTTTCCCGTTACTGAAAAAAGGCGCCTTAGTCAGGAAGTACACAGACTATACGTTGGAAGTTCGTGGAAAACAAATAAACGGCAAAGGTATGCAATCTTAATTTTCAGATTTTAATATATTCATTTGTTGATTTATTTGGAAATGTATTGATGTTATGATCTATGTATGTATGATTTAATTATTCAGGGTTTTAGTGAAATGTTTGTCACGACCTTTTATTCTTTGATTTTCTAATTATCAATTCATTGAGATAATTGACAATATTGCATGTAATTGAATATTCGATACGTAGGAAGCGCAGGAATTTCATGAATTGACCCTAATACATAATGGGCAATGTTTCTTAGATACATGAATTAAATATCTGTGTAGTATGCCATGTATTGAGTGTATATTCATATACTAGTTCGTAATATTTAATTGATCACGTAAACTATTTAGAATAGTTAGATTTGATGAGCTAATCAATATATAATTTAATACTAGACTGTACGAAACAGCTTAATGTAAAAAAGTCATGGGGTGTTAAATACGAGCACATACGCGTGCTAGTGATCTACCATCTGAGCTGCAACAATTATATATATATATATATATATATATATATATATATATATATATATATATATATATATATATATATATATATATATATATATATATATATATATATATACATACATATAGATATAGACATATATGGAATAATGGTGATCTATTGTCTTTTGCGGGACATTATTATTTATTTAAGGAGATAGCTTCCTCAGCCAATTCTCCAGCAAAATTTCTCAGGAAAGTCCACAGCCGAATTCCAGTTCTAGATTCGAGATACTGTCGTCAAATCGTTCAATTTTCTACTGGCATGGGTCCGTGTCAAAGACGATTAAACAAAGTTTGTAAGTGCAGGAAGGAACGGAAAATTCGATGTCCGGATAAATAAAGGTGATGATATCATTTAGCGTTGAACTGAAAGACACGACTCGTAGGCTATGATGAAACTCTGTATTAATTATGTCGCTGACAATAATAAAGTGAAATTTGTATTTGCTTTTACTGAGTTCATGTTCGTAGATTTCCTTTGTATGTATTAAAAGAAATTGATTTCTTTCCATTTGTAATTCTATTGTTAAATTGATTAAATTTTATATTTGTTCATTGAATGGGGGCTTATTGTTTTATTTCTTCAATATACTTGCTCCGATATCTGTTTTATTCTTTCTATCCATCCACACATGGTAAATTATATCGCGGGAGGTCATTACCTAGCAACGAACCGTAGAGAAGGTTTTTTTAACGTTTTGGATCCACCACCTTGTCAAACACTATATAGTCATTATTGTGATCATGCTCCGTTAACCCCTATACAGAAATAGTGTCTCTCTCCTCACTTTATATCTCTGGCATAAATTTTACGCTACACGCATAATGGGACATACGATACACAACCTCAAAATGAACCCAACATCAAGATTTATAGATCCCTGCATTTGTATCGGGAAATTCGATCGAGTTTGAGTTTTTTTGACCTTTCGAAGTGTAGTATTAATCCAAGAAAACGAGTTCATATTATAAAGGCCTAAACAAGAACGAGAGAGGTCTCGAGCACTTGGAAAATATTACAACATTCACTGAGACAGTCGCACGAGTAATTATAGCTGTTCTTGGCTTCAGTACAAATGTTGGAGATAATATTTTACCCTTACCATCCGTTGCTATGCATGATCTCTGAAAAGAGGTGTAAAAATGCAAAGGACGGCATTGGTATATGATGTAAAGCAAACTGTCGAATCTTCCTCTTGTTTGCGCGGTGTAATTGTATACTCGATTTATTACACTTCGTTTTGATGAGTTCTCTTCAGTAATGTTACAAGGAAAGCTTATAAAATGCTAGTTGCGGGTCATAGTTATGACCTACTCGTAGGCTTCTGCTTTATATTATGACACAATATTAGAAATTTCATTGGCCATCATAGAGGCACTGACCTATCAGATGTAAACATCTTCTGTCGAGGTAATTGGTAATCTGTATAAGATATAATCAAAACCATCATTTATGAGTCCGAGTATATCGAATAACTTTGTCTTGCATCAATTCATAACATGTTGACTGATTCCGTTCCACAGGTCCTCCTAGACTGTACTTTCTGTTCTTTTGTAACAGTACGTCTTCGTTCCACTTTTCTCTCGTTCCAAAACTTCAAGATGTATGTCTCTTGGTCCTAAACTGCCCTTTCTTTCTTCCCACACTGTTTTGTGTTGTAACGTCTTTTCCAGACAATCTCACCTCATAAAAATATAAACAAAGCAACCTAAATCTTCCGTCACATTATACGGGAATATCTCATTAGACTGACCCTTCGAGGTCAGAGGTTAACTATCGATTTTAAACAGACCATACGGCTAGTTCCCAGACTAATGATCTGCGAATGGCCATGTACTCCACATGCGGCATTAACCATTCACTCGGTCTAGTTGCACGTAAGTGAATGAAATTCCTTGCCCTACTGTAATGTTACCATTATGCAGAAAAAATTCGTTCTGGTAATTCTTCTTCCGTAACATCCATAATCAATTCATCTATTTATATAAATACAATATTATCAGCTAAATGATCCCAACACAGTTATGTCGGATACATAATTCCGTATATAGAATAAGCATGAATTCAACATAATCAATTCATACAATTTTCAAGACTATAACTTAGCAAACTGCCAATGCATATGTAAAAAGAAATATCGTTGCGCGGACTCAGATAAACAAACTAGAAACAAGTATACCATATCAAGAAAATTAATTTTACGACTAATCAAATAAATTTCTGCAAATACATGCCTCTACAAGCAATTAAATCATCGCATAAAGGACGTATATAATTCCTGCAAATACAAGTACCTACAAGCAGTAATTTTTCACGTTTTTTGGTGATCTGTCGACTCTTTCAGACAAACGTCTCTCCTTGGATAACAACTATTTTACGAAAAAGTTTACTCTTCAAAATTATGAGAACCTCTCTGATCTTTCTTTCTCCTCATCGTAGAGAAATGTAGACTAAATTTTAAGATCCCTCCAGTACATTTAAACTTAAGGTTTTCGTTTTAAATCACGCTTCCTTCTCAGCGTGATCAATCAGATTTACTATAATTCCCGCCTTTCCAGCACTGAAACACTGCGTTATTTCTATCAACAAATGAATACGACTGGGTTTTCTCCTACTATTAAATCCATGCAGTACCAAACATGAACCACCTTCGGTAAGTTTAAATAAACTTAGCCCTTAATTAAATACTAATAACTTCAGGTCTTGCCCGAACAAATCTGTACTTTATGGCTTGTAAGATGCGACTATTTCCCTTAAATCTCGATAATGGCGACTAAGTGTGTTCTACTATAATTAATTCTAACAAACAAAGATCGACCTAATATTTTGGTCCTTTAACACCAGTACAAAACTTATTTTTTGGCTATCATTAAAACTTGATTTCTTTCTCAATATTCTTAAGACGATCACAGCCATGGAAATTTGAATGATGCACATTGCTATAAAATTTCCATTTAAAAGCAATTTGCTTATTAATGCTGCATTATTTTCAAATGTAAACAGTAAGATCGCACATAATCTGCTTCCCTAAACTACTGACAAGGAAATATTCAATTTGTTTTCATTAGATATTTAAACCTACCGTCAGGTAAATATACAAGATGTCTTCTTGAGATCTTCGTGTGTGCTATCTAATACTCTCGATTGATAATCATGACTTTATAAAACAAGTAAGCACTAACGTTCAATTTGCGGATGGAAATGTAGATCTATACTTTGGGAAATTGGCTGCCAAAGGTATAATTGGACTTATTTATATTGATGCCACAGAACAATGTTACTTGTCTAAAATTAATAACAATTAACTTTCCTTCAGAATATTATTTGGTATTCCATCTTGACTCTGTCAGAAGCGGTGATTAAGTTTTTGAGTCAATGTAATGGATTTTTTCTTTCTGAAAACGGTTTGTACGATAGACAAATCACCAATTCAAGTTGACCAGGAAAAAGCAATGTTTTAGAGAAAATATTTGTCCATATTTATACCATCATAATATGTTAAAAGAACTTCATCTACCTTGCCAATCAAGCCCTCCAAAGCCGCGTCTTTTATGGAATTTTAAAACAATACAAATAATAAAAGATCGTTCGCTTAAACCAAAGGCGTGTAAGCACTGCATGTTTAAATGGATTGGCGCCAAATCCGACATTCGTCAGTTAATAAAGTTGTACTGTAGAGGAAATGCACGCATTGCCACCGGTTTAACTGCCCAGATTTATCAAAGAATCATAGTTTACTTCGAAACATTGGTTTCTTCATCAAATGTATTCCACCATCATAATAAAATACTATAATTGGTTCGATATCGAGGTTGGGGTAATACTCGAATCTACTGATCTTAAAGTTGGCCTTACTCCTGTATCATATCATATGAGGAACAGCTTCGAGTCTCGTATGCTATGGGTAAGAGATAACACACATAAATGAATGGACCTTGAGAACACTTTTTAATATCCTCTAATGCAAAGGAAGCAGAGTAACATGCGTTGCTTTTCAGACCTCAATCTGTCGGTTTAATTATTTTTTTGTCTGGGAGGTTGCCCTATTCTCATGAGCAGATATGAGAAAGAAATTTGCTTGGTCTCGTTTTAATTCGTTATAAGCTGATTTGATACGGCATAGGGACAGGCAAAACTTAGGTTTGGAGCTTGGAGATCCACCTCGACTCAATGACCTTCTGCACACGTTTGTAGTTTCGAATGAATATGACAATTGACAGGAACATTAATCATCTATGAGACTGAATCTGCATAGACTGTGGCAGCTTCTAATGTAGATTTGTGCACAAGCAACTACCTAAATAGATACCATAACAGAAGAGAGTATTTTGTGGATTTAGTTACCCCTAACACTTTATACATACATATATATATATATATATATATATATATATATATATATATATATATATATATATATATATATATATATATATATATATATATATATATATATATCGCTAAAGTAGAGTTGTCAGAAAGAATCAGAAAGCCCTTTCTTGAATACGTCCTGTTTCTCTATCAAAAGGCATCTAATATGGTGTTCATCTCCTGCAGATTTCCGCGTATGGAGCTCTCCTGAACGGACCAAACCGTACCCATTTCGGGAAGAGGTATTCCAGGCAGACGTGTTGGCGGCCGTACAGATGAAGCATTCTAGTTATAAGTCCTGAAGCTGGATTCCATGTGCAAATCATGAGAGTTCTTTCCATTTTCTCAGATGGAAATTCATGTAGTTCGAAACATTGGAATAGTGGTATAAGTTTCGATTGTCACTGAGATAGAAGGATCATCATCAGATGTCTTATGGACAAGGGCCGTAACATGAAAATATCCGAAGACGAGTTACAATGTTTCTCTTGCCAAGTACATTTGGAAAATGTTGTCAAGTAGTTTGTCATCTAGAACAGACGGTGGTTTTAAAGGATAACACCCGTAAGTCCATACTTTTCGTGATAGCCACTAGGAGATTCAACAAGGCACCTTTCATATGAAAGTAAAGAAACCTCCCTAAAGATCTATATATAGAATAATAACAGGTCTTATCTTGGAGTTCTTGGCTACTACAAAATCTCCTTGTGTGGTGCCACGGACCGATCATGGTGTTTCCTTTCTCAAACATGAATGAAAGTGTTGTTTGAGATAACGTAAGTGTATGTAAGGTCAATTGTGTCATTTATTTTGGGAACTCTAAAGGTCCAGAGCATAATTCCGGTGATTATGTGTTGTGGACGATTTCAACCACCCTTGTCGCGAGAACAGCATTTTGTTCATTCTGCAAAACGCATTTAATGGTCCATTTGGGGACGTATGCATCAAAAGTAAACATTAACAGCAGATGAAAGTAGAGTAGCGTGATCTGGGGACCCTTCTGTCCCATTCCAAAACAGACGTCACCTTTGTCCTTAGAACAGAGACTATCCTATTCCATTGTACAATATTTAATTATTACCCCCACATACGGGTTGGAACAGAACAATATAAATAGACTGCAGAGAACACAAACTGGACATCGATACTCCATACATCTGCCAACGTGTTGTCGCCACTTGCTCTATGAAATTTAACTATCTCTGAGACCAGGTCAGATTTAAGGTCAATGGGACTATGTGTGGTTTATATCTTCTCTTTGATCTGTTGTTTCCTGTTCTCATCAATGTAGCCGATAAGTTCGATGTAGAAAGACGAAAACAGCTGAAATTTGAGGGTTGCCTTTTGTGAGAACTTTGAGCATTGCAGACAAGGATAGGAATTCATCTCTCTTCTCCAACTGAAGCCTAAAGAGGCAACTGTAGGATTACAAGTGAATATTGTGTGGCCCTATTGAGTGCCCGAAACTGATTATCAGTCATGTTTGTCGACTGGTGTCTCAACGGTGCGATAGAGCATGTGCATTCAAAAGTATTGCTATGATAAATCCTAAAGACGTGATTAACAGCTTTCTCAGGGAGGGAATGGATTTGAGATGTAGTTGCTATTATGATCAGGTAGTGTACTTAAAAAAAAAAATTTTAATCTACTTCGTGGCCATCGTGTTGATGGTATTTAAAAATCCATCTCAATTTTAGAAATAGTGCTCGTACAAATAAAAAAAAACTTTCAGAATGGAAATTTCAGTTTTATGATAATGATGACTGAGTCACCTCACCACTTCCTTTGTTGTGTCTCTAAAGCTTCTGATATAGCAAGAAATAACTTGAGAAATAATATAATGATATTTATTTAATGAATGGGGCATTGGAATATTATATGATATTGGATTACCCATCAAAGAAGCATCAGAAGTTAAAACTATAGTAAAATAGTCTCTTTCGTGACCAGTGATCAGACGTTTCTATAATTACAGCTGGTCAGATGAGCAATTTAAAACCACCGTGAAAACAGCAGAAAATAATAACAAAAGACGCAAATTTGCTAACAGGGATATTTTGAAGGACACCGTGTTTTAGACGTATCTTCGTGAATGGTTTATAAATGACAATTAACACTTTATTTGTCCCCTTTTTCATTTTATATAGCTAGGTTCCATAGAGAATAAATTAAGAATGGCAGTTTTTTAAGACAAAGAAGAATATGACAATAGAACCAAGCCTTATCAGTATCGATGACGTGATCGAAGGATAGCTTAAAGACTCTCTTGTGAGCTAAAACAATTATTTCATGAAGTCGTAAAGCCTTTCTATTAATTCCATTAATTGCGCGCCGCCAACCAGATGGACGTAATGAAACATTCCTACGTTGTGTACTGGCTGTCGTCTGTCAAGAACTGAATTTCCAGAATGAATAATCACGTAACCGTCTAGGCAAGTGGAAGCTCGATAAGTTGAATTCCTTCATTTCTCCTTGATGCTGCAATCACTACCATCATAATGTTCAGTCTCGATAAATTTTCCCCAATTGATCAATTGTGATCTTTTGTAACATATTTCCATCTTTGATCAAAGTTATCTTTACGATGTAAATGTCTCAGTAAAATTTCACATTTAATAAATGTCATAATTTATTGTGAATCGATATTTGACATTCTCCCCCATGTCTTATAGAGATTCTTGGGTAGGAAATAAACGTGATAGCTTAATGTACACAACTCACAAGTAATCACGGTTTTACTTTTAATTATTGTTTCAAAGTACAGACGCGTATTTTCCTTTTGAATTCCTTACAAGGGGCTTCGTTTATTATGAAAGATGTTATCTTCCTGGAGGCCAAAATAATGAGGGTATAACCTTTGAGGCTTGTTAGTTGCTTTTATTCAATTCAGATATCAAAACGCTTTCTGTTTTGGAAATGTTTGTTAAATTATTTATGTTAAACTTCTTCGACTTGGAAGTAAGTAGTACTAGTCTTCAACGCTGATATAGTAATTTGCTGTCATCGTTCGTCATTTACGTTCTCGTTCATCTTTCAAGTTTTTATCATCTAAGACTAGGGTTGTTTGTTTACTTCTATATTAATAGTTATCTGAGATGCATGACACAAATGATGTGCATTCTTGTAAGTAGTTCATCACTTGTAATAGCAATTTGATGTTCGGTTTCACGTGTAACTTGCTACAATAGATATGAAAACGCGACGCAGAGGACAGTGTGTGTGTGTGTGTGTGTGATTTGGATTTTTAACGTAACTTTAACAATTTTTTAGTCCGATCGCTACGATGTCTGCAGTGTGGCAGTTTATAAGGATGTTTATCACTGGGGCATAATGCCGCAGACATGCAGCATCATGTCACATTATGTGACAGTAGACCAACCAGTCCTATCACTAACCTTTTAATGCTGAGCGCCTAGCGAGGCAGCTGTTATAATTTTATTAGTCTTTGGTATGACTCTGCTCGGTTTCGAACCCGCGACGTGAACTATCTAAGTATCTAACTAAAAGGTGACCAGGAGCTTTTTCAGTATTGTAATTGCAAAAAATATCCCAATCAATGTTATAGGTAGTAAAAGAACCCCAGTTTCTCTTTATTCGTTTGGAACTCCATATTCTCATTAAGCCGTAGCGTACAGAAATTTGATGAATCAAGCGAGGTGGATCCAGTCAGCTCCAAGTTATTGCCCCTTTAGCAATGATCATCATACAGTGTGACAGACCTGAGAAGAGTTAGTTCTTTGTCAAATAGGGTTCATCCTGTACAGAAATAAATGCTAGGTTGTCTTTGATATGATAAAGTTTCCTTATAATACTTTTCAATTGCTATTAACTAATGGGTAGATCACGTGTAAGAACGGATTTTCCTGAAGTATTAAAGAGACGAGCCTCTGCGGTAAGACAACATGTTAATTTGCACAGAAAACGAACACCTGCCACGCAAGCCATTACTGAAAATAAGCTCCAACGATTAGTTTCATCAAGAACACATGCAATCAGGAAAATCCAGGAAGTCGCTGTTTCTTCATGCGGGCGGCATGTCACAGATTTTATGCTAATATTGTCAAGACCGCTCCAGTAGCCTAAGTGGTTAGACAGTCCGTGACAGGTAGCGGGTTAAAACCGCAGCCGAATTATACCAAATCTTAGCAAAATAGTACTAGTTTTAGGACTGGTCGGCCTGAAGTTGGGATAATATGACCGGGTGGGACATTATGCTACATGTCTGCGGCCTGATGATCGAGTGCTAGACATCACTATAAGCTAACAAACTGCAAACATAGTAGCGACATGACTAAAATTGTTAAAGGTATGTTAAAAATCTAATGACAGAGACAACTTAAACACACATGCACACTGATCGTGTTAAAATGCAAAATGTATTGGGGATTCACATCCATGGTTATCTACAGCATAAATGCAGAATAAAGGTTATTATATCAGGGATAACACCTCAAGCCGACGGTAGAATAGCACGTGGTTAGATTTTAAATGGTATTTAATGTCTGCTCAGCACGTTCACCGTAATAATAATAATAATAATAATAATAATAATAATAATAATAATAATAATAATAATAATAATAATAATAATAATAAAACATCAGACGTGAATGCTTGTCGAGAGATTTAAAAAAGAATTCATACTATTGCAGTGTACTCTCTCTCTGAAACAGTAAATCGCCCACAATTGTAACAAGTTTCTTTAAGAAAGAAAACCCATGCATTGTACCGTCACGCCGATCTCTAACTTGCATTGGTTAAATATATCCTGTAAAAGATAGAGATAGACCCAGAGTGTCACAAAATATGTTTATTCAAGAATATCTCTCTCCCCTTTCTCAAAACACACACACACTCACACACACACACACACACACACACACACACACACACACACACACACACACACACACATCAACACGTAAATAAATGCTTCATAACGTTTTGGAATTCTCAAGACATTCGAGAAGAAAAATACGAATGCATTTTAATGCATAAACACGTGAGCTAAAAAAAATAATCTAAATGTCAAATAGTCAGGGCGAAGGATACGACAATTCATTCTACTCGGAAAATAATACCGCCACCTAATCATTGTTTCTTTATCCTTCGTACTGGAGTTTTATTTCAAAATATTACATGAAGCACTTGATTTCACATTCATTTTGCGTCTGACAGTACGCATACAAAGGATCAAATATCGCTGGGGTTCTTTTTAGGAGTGGCTTGTTTACAGGCACCAGATCTCTCTCTCTCTCTCTCTCTCTCTCTCTCTCTCTCTCTCTCTCTCTCTCTCTCTCTCTCTCTCTCTCTCTCTCTCTCTCTCTCTCTCTCTCTCTCTCAATCGTTTCTTACTCCATTTGTTTGATGAAGTTTCTCTGGCAATCTGTTTCGTTTGGATAAAAGGAAACGTTGGTTAGGTAAAGGCTTCGCTGCGAGTGCAGACGAGTTTGAAACAGCTTAGTATTTGCTGAACACTGAATAAGCCGCACTATACTCTACTATATAGTCAGTCTCAGATTCCATCTTTGATCTTAATAATACTGTAGGAAACTGAAGCCTATGGCCGTCGTCGTCGTTGGAAATTATACGCCGCAACACATCAAACCGATAAATTGTGATTGGTTGGACGAGGGTAAATCTAAAGCCGATTCACTGATACGCTGTCACTCCGTATGCTGCTCTCAACCTTTATCATCGGAAGTTAATTAACCAGAGCAAACTGTTTCACATTCACGATAGGCCTTTTCTGTTTGTCTATTCACTTCTTGATATGCTGATTTACACATTTTTCTATGTGAATATCGAACTGATTTCCAAACCAGTTATCATGACCAACCCTTTATTTTTCAAGGTGATTGAATAAGAGACAAAATTGATTTTGATATTCTTTCGACCGTGAAGTGCCCACCATTTTTAGATTTTATTAAGACTTGGTCTTTTGTGGACAGTATATTTAAGCTGGATTAAAATGGATTAATGTTCGCTACTCAAGATGGGGCATTACCTTGGATATCGGAAGGATTTCTTGAACAAACAACTTCTGAACTCTGAGAGAAAATTTTCTGTCTAGGGTAAGTAAATAGTTCAGTACACTTCCAATAGTAGAGCTACTTAAAAAGGAAGAATCTAATCACCAGCACCGCCTAAGTAATTAGTTTTACTATTTACGAAAGGAAACAATCAATTATTTGATTTTGTTACTGTTTCATTGGCGTAGTCATGAAACTGGGGCGGTCGTTAGACTTGATGTGACTGTATTATTTTATCGATATTTGTTATCGTGATTTTGTTCAATACACTTGAAACCTCACATTGCTTACAATTCCTTCCTCCAGAGCAATTTGTTTTCATTGTCTATGACTCTGTACACGACAATACTCAATAATTTAGTAAAATATTACAAACGTTTTAAAAGTATTAGAAAACGGTAGAATTATAAAAAGAGCCAAATTATACTGATGGAACATTTTCCAATGTTTTTACATCTATTTTCACCTTCGTCTTCAATAGCATAGCTTATAGTCATCTAATAACTGTTTCATAAATTAAAAGACTTTATATAATTGTCCGATAAAAAAAGAAAATTACAACATTTCTTAGTGTTTTTATTGACGGTGAGACAAATCAGTACTGTTTTATATGTCATTGTATCGTAAATGGATAAATAAGAGTACATACTGACCAAATGCACGTAATGTTTCGACGTAATACAGATGGTTTGTCGTTGTTTCTGATAAGCGGACTGACAATGCAATTGTGAATTGTTTGATGTCTGATGTGTAATGCTAACAATTTCTTTCGAATTTGTACATTTATTGCAATTCTACATATTTAAAACATCTTAAGTGTTTACATAGATTGCCATACAGTATGTAGGAATGATGTACTTATAATGCTTCAACGGATTTTTCTTCATGATTTCCCATAAATACAGATCGTGTTCATTAAATGAGAATAAACATCAATATTTCTTAACTAGAATTCCACGTGAAAGAATCTCTTCGACTGATAATTAGTCGGTTAACATTTTAATACGTTATAAAATGTTTTCATCTCCTCGTGCTGCTTAGCTCAGTTTCTTGTAATTAATCATAAAGCAAGACAGAGTACGTTCTAAACAGGAAATGATTGCAATATAACAGATGACATTAGTCTATCTTCTGCTATTGAAACTCAACTCAGCTCCACATACTGCCAAAATATGGGTTAATTATTTCGTTCGTTTATATATCAAATATTTCTCATTGCAAGAATAAGCATATAGCCTCTAATGTGAATTGTGTATTCATGCATCGATTATGGAGATAAGAATTTCGATGAGTTCTCTGCTAGATCGATCAACCATGAAGTACGTGCATACAGTCGGGCAGACAGACATGATGTAATATAATAAATCAAAGACCGTGTTTCGAATCGATATATAACAGGTTGCATGCTCACAAACTTTCTTAAAGCGAGTTACAAAAATATGTTCGGATAGATTTTATACCCCTTTACTGTTGACACTCAATCGAATTTTGCTTCACCATTATATCAATGTGCATATTACCTGAGGTTATGTTCAAGTACTATTTTATGTTCCATATAACATTGTTCAACTGTTTTCATATAAAGGAATTTCATTGATAACTTTAACTCTCATTGAGAAACATTCTTGTGATCCCTTTGCGCGAACCGAACAAAATGGTATTCAAACTAACCTAATAATGTCGCAAAAGAGATAAATCATATCCCATGAATAGACATTGCCTCATTATTAGCACCAAATTAGCATTTAAATCGAAATCCATTTCCAAAAATTTCAAGGACCAATGTAAATATTTACCATTTGATTACAGCTTTGTCTAAAATACCTTCCAATTCCATTAGCGAAAGACATTTTACATGGATGATTCGGACGTTCTGAGTTATTTCTCTCGATGGAAATCTCTAATGTTTCTGGTGCGATTGCAATTTCGTTTCAACCGATAATGATCTACTTTCATGACGTGAAATTGATGGAAACCTCGAGAATAGGGAGAACTAATGAATTTTAAATGACTAGGTTTTGTTCGACATAATACTTTCTAATTCCATTAAAGCCGCCAGTTATCTGGACATACTATATATAGTAGCATACTATATGAACTTAAGTCTCCTGGGCACTAAGTACAAAGTGCTACAGGTCACGACATTTCCTTTAACCCGATTACCAGTTTCATCAACAGACATTAGTATTGTCATATTTGATTCCTCGGAATGAAGGACGCAGATGTCTGAGATCTGATATCTGCAAATATACCACAACCAAATCAAAGACTTCGTGTAAACAGCAATATCATGCTCAGATAGCAGAAGTTACGTGGTATTAACAAAGATAATATACCCGTAAAAAATTGACTATCACAGTTGTTAAAGTACGTTTCCCCATTAACCAACCATATCACAAACATTTGTATATGTATATGTATATGTATGTGTATGAGTATAAATATATTCAACCCGCATGATAAAACGCATGGTACACATCGCACCCAACTTTTCTTGAGGTGTATTTTCCCCGTATGATCAATACATGGACAACGAATGAATGGTAGTGGTCTTCGCCATCTTTTCTGCTGAATATACGAGGTCGACGTCGAGGTGTAATTTTATGGCAGCTTTCTCCTTTCGGCACGTTTATGGAATTGGACGTGAGGATCTTGTTAAATATTATATGGCGCTTTACCATATACTTTTACCAAGCTATCATAACTCTCCGCCATATTACAATTTAGTAATGACCGCAGGATAGTTTTAACCAGAGTGCGCACGTGTATGTGTGTGTGCGCGTTTGTGTGTGTGTTTAACTAAAAAAAAATCATATTCTACGAAATGTTGAACGTTCCACGTGAACGGTGTTGGTGTTCTTAACCCTTGAAAGAAGAAAAACCAGACATATAATAGACATTAACAATACGCCAAAAGTTCATAGCTCTAGTAATGTAATCATATTTTACAAACTAGCATCAGGGTCGAAAGGGGGTGAATTCAAATCTTATTATGGGGACCAGCCTTGATCAACTACCGTGGTGTGTCCTTGGGCAAGTTACTTTACTCCCATTACCTCGACACTAAATATGCTTCTTGTATCGCTGCATGCATGGTAAAATATCAAACCAAAACTAAGCAAGCATGTATGTCCATTAATGTTCCGACTGCAAATGTGGTGCTGAAAAGACAGATGCATCATATCAAACTTCAAAATATTAAAAATATTTAATCTCGTATTATCTGCTAATTAAATACTGACACAAAATATTGCTTTTCTGAAACATTCCATTAGCGATTGTATTACTAAGGAACTGACTCATTTGTAACACATGTTCATTGATCAATGTAATCGTAACATCTGTTTTCAAGGTAGGTCTATAAGGGAAATGAAAGCCATGATATTACTCAAACAAGCACAGAATTAACTTTAAACTACACCCACTTAATCTATAATTAATGTTTAAAGTATGTTTCATTTAATATACTGCATTTTCCAATGATCATATGTTTCTTGCAGAAAGTTCTACTGACAGTACTTCAAAGTGGAAAAAAAAGAATTTTATCTCGTCATGAAGAAAACTGATCGAATAAATTGATCTAAAATTGATATGCTAAAAATCACGAATGCCTGACTTTTAGTGCAGCAATGTAGCTGTCTGGAGACGGAAAATCAATAGCATGTTGACGTAGTGCCATTACTCCGTTAACTTTGCAACGTGCTTGATGACTAAAATCGTATCCTCAAAAGTTCCGGAGACAAAGACAGGATTTGTCTTTGGACACGATAGATTAGAGAGAAAGACAATAGGTATATAGCTCCGGATATTTGTTAGTAATCCTCGTAACTCTCCTTCTATCTACCATTATGAAAAACTGTATGACTGGACTGTATTGAGTGGATGCTTAAAAAAATTGTTATAAGACTGGAATTCGGGGTACTTTTTTAAAAGTTCATTGCTGGCTTTTGGGCATACTATTATTTAAAGCAATAAAATAAATATGTTCTAACTTGTATTTTAGTGGTATGCAATGATTTTGTACAGGTTGTAATTATAAACTTCTTCCTTTTTCCATCTATAAACGTAAGAGTTTTCCTTCAATTGCAAGTTAGCAGTTTAACAGATTGAGCATTCATTTTTGTATATTATCTGAGACACAATACACCAATCTAACCATGGTTCCATATGGCAGTTCGTATCTATCTATCTATCTATCTATCTATCTATCTATCTATCTATCTATCTATCTATCTATCTATCTATCTATCTATCTATCTATCTATCTATCTCTATATCTATCTCTATATCTATATATATATATTATATATATATATATATATATATATATATATATATATATATATATATATTGTGGAAATTTTGTGGAAGGTATCAATAACATACCGCATTTGTTGGTTTCTCCTGAAAACATGGTATATTACAATGTATATATGTACAAAATATTTTATAAACACAATCACTCGCAATTATTCCTTGTTGTGCATTAAATAAACGTAAGGCTCGAGAGAGACCGCCAGTGCAGACGGTCTGCATTCCTATGTGGGATGGTGTTCCATGTCAGGTCACACGACTTCAGCTCTTTTCAATTAGTCTTCCACAATCAAATATTAAATATGTTTATTATTGAAGTCAGGACACTTGAAAATTATAACAAGTGTAGCTTGAACATTAATGTTAAACTTATCAGAAAGGATACCTGTAAAAATACTACTTTCTATTTAATTAAAGTAAAGGTTTAATTATTCCCATGAAATAGAACCATAAAAATGGTCATCTTGGCGCCAATCATGAGGAAAGTTTCATACACAGACCAAATGGTTTTCTTATTTTGACATGAAAGTATATAACACTCCACATTAATGAAAAGATTAAAAGAGGACTATATTATAAGAAATGTAACTGACACATTACAGTAAACACATGGACTAGAATCTGATATGGTTAATAATAAATATAATAAATAATATGCTTAATACTTAGAAATAAATTATGTTTATAAAATATTAACTATCAGATGCAACGTACTAAATTTATATAAGACCGCTTTTGTTATCAATTTATTCGGTAACCAGACGTGAAATGAAAATGGAAAATGTTGCAATTATGAAGGTATTTCTTTCAAAAATTGTAACACTTGTAGAATGTGCTGTACTAAATATGAAATCCTTCAAAAGAAATGGCTTTTTAGAAAACTATCATTGGTGTTACAGAGTGGGGGATACTTTATGAAGACGTCTAAATTTATAACAATACGATTAGAACATCATATAATTTTTAAACCTTCTTTCAGCAAGCAAAGTCACCTTTGACAAAAGAAAACTATTCAATACGGTTAGTAGGTGCCCAATCGATTCATGGATATCATTTTCTTGCTCTAACGATGAATTTAATTGAAAGTATTTGCTTTCAATGAGGAAAATTCGCTAAAGTAAAAGTAAAAGTTTCAAGTTAATGTGATTTATTTCTTTACGTTTTTTTTATTTGATCTGATTTCACTGAGTGCAACATTCAATGACATCAATGACAAAATAGATGACTAGGTTTGTTATTTGCATGTTTCATTTAGATAAAATTAGTAATGGATGCTAATTCGATTTATTTAAATAAGCTGAGCGGTGCGTATCATAAGTATCGATTTGGTTTACTTTCCTTGGTCAACAGAAAGATAATCTGTATTAAAAATAGTGCAGATCTTTGCCTTTTCTTATAAAGACACAACTAGGGAATGTCAGGATTAAATGATCGTATGGTAAACCATTCTTCTTCCTAAGTATTACTGTATGATTTTACGTAACAGATTTCAGTTACGTTCTTACGTTTTTAAATGAGATACGATGATAAGGTGTGATAGATGTTACATAACTTTACCAACAGATGTGCAGAGCTGGTTCTCGTTTTCAGGAACATTTAAAGAAGAACTTAATAAGGTTACTTCAATTGGTAACACAATATCAAAATATACTTTCCGGATATAACATTGAGTATAGCTTATTATCAACTGTTTTCTTTTTTAATTAAAAATATCTTCTATTTTCTTTATTGCTCAGAATATAGTTTCTGTCGTTAATGCATGCTGGAAATTTGACCCAGGAGATGTCTTGTAAAAAATATTCTTTATAAGAAAATATTTGTTCTATCCCCTGAATATACGAAATGATTAGGAAAGTATATTTCCATTTGTCCTTTGATAAAAATTTATTGTTACACCTTATATTTGGTGCATTACATCTTCGTGCAGACTGAAATTAATTACCGTCAAATGTCTGAATAAACTTAAACGTTTTTCTTACTGGACTTTCTCGTTTCCTTCTTTTGCCCAAGACGTTTTCTGTATTCTATCACGAAGTTTATACAGTATTGAAAAAATATTAAGAAAAACATAAATTATATAGAAACAACAAGAACAAACTTCAAAGGTATTTTTGGAAAGCCATATGAAATCGATTGGCAGCCATCTCCACAAATTTATTTACACGAATCAGACAAGACGGAAATTAGGAATGCCAAGTTAGGAAATGAGATTGTGTGGTGTCTGACAGAAACAATGAGTCTCATCATCTTTGTACAATTCTTCGTGTGCCTTGAAGCATTTTCATAACGGATTTCACTGTGGTATATTTTGATTTTTGTACGAAATATGTCCAAGAACATGATATATAATATTTCTGCACGCCTCCATGATGACAGCAAAGTTACTTTGATACATGGTATAGTTACTGAATAGTATTAGCTGGGCCATGACTTTTAGCATTTTGCTTTTGGTAATCCATATTACTAGGAAATAACAAATTACTTCGAATACTGGGATAGTGTTTAATATAACTATGTAATTATACTCAAAACATAAGCCAGTCCCATTTTCCTTCGAAACGACGAGCATGATGGGTCGATTCATGTAAGATATAATGACAATCCGAAATTACTACTGCATTTCTCTAGCACATATTGCCTGATTAAATTTTTTTGAATCAGTTGATGAGTAAAAATGATCAAAACCACCAACCGTTCCTCTCGTTTTATATCTTAATTTGTTTTCACAAGTTTCATCGAAATGTTTGCAATCACAATATATAATGGCTACGCAACATTTGCGCTCATCTGTAAGAAATAGCAATGTAAGATTAATGTTGCTATTTCAGAGTTGCCAAAGGGAATATATATATATATATATATATATATATATATATATATATATATATATATATATATATATATATATATATATATATATATATATATATATATATATATATATATATATGAATGATACATTTAAAAATTTCATGTGAAAGGATTCAATTTTGAAACATACTTTGCCTTGGAAGCTTTGGTCTTGTTGATAATTTAATATTTTATAAATACATTAGAACAATTGGAAAGTATAAGTGCAGTTCTGATAATGTCTTTATTTGATGAAGCGATAAATTTGCAACAATGTACGTAAACCGTCTGAAAAAAAGCAAATTAAAGACTGCGACACAAATAGGGGGAGACTAAATCAAGCATCCTTACAGTGGAGTGCTATTAGCTGTCACAAATTTACTACAGTACCTTTCGTAACAAAACTGCTCAGTCGCCAACCGTTCTTTTAAGACTGAATCACAATAAACAAACAAAGTTTTATAACTTCCTTTCTTTGCATAAAATTACATCGAAAACGTTTATACATCTCTACCACTCATATTGCAACATTGATCTTGAAAACATTTTCTTTGGCACATATCTCGCATCTGTGATAACACTATCCTGTTCAAATAATAATGTTCATTAGGCAAAACAAACTGTTTGAACCATATACAAAACTACCCTTTTCTATTATTTGCCAAAATCTGACAGCATCTTGATCTCTTTCAAAAAAGATAACGAACATCACATTAAGTTAGTCTAACAATGACAATTTTGTCCTCTTTAGTTACGATTGTAAATCAATGTATACATAAATGTATGCATAATCAATAACTGAAAGATATGTATTTTCTGAACTAATGGACAGTCACAAAAAATACAAATGCAATATACGAAAACCCAATTTTACAAACATGTATCAATCAATGGAGCCTATATGACATCAAATGACCAGTTCTGTTAACTTTATTTTGTATTTCTACCTTTGGTAACGTTTGTCTTAACGGTTTTGGATGACTTGATATTTTTTCGTTGCATACCGGAATTTGTTTTTCTCAAATATAATTTGAATTATCACAACTGACAAAATTACTGGAGTCTCGGACAATATTCTAGAACACAGATACATGCTGGATTCTTGTACCATAGTTCTTCTATGTAGATTGCTTGTCGTTTTTTCGTGAAATTAAGGTCCATCGTTAATGATCATGACCTTTGTGATTTTCTAAAACGATGACTCGTACATCTCACCTATGTCTACGGAGTTTAACCGACTCAGCTCGACCGACTTGTATTTGTGAGAAAGCTTTCCAGTAGCTTCTCGAAGGCTGATGGTACTTCCCAGGGTCTTCCCAGGGTCTTCCCAACAAATATACTGGCCGCCCTGTCATGTGCTGACCTATGGTATTGAAAGCCACAAAACCAAAACCAAATCGAAGTGTCGCACTCTGTTTATAAATTGTGTGTGTGTGTTTGTGTGTGTGTGTGTGTGTGCGCGCGCTTTATTAGTGCCATGTAGAAGCTTTAATAGACTGGTATTTTGAAAATAAATAATGAAGTCATTACCACCTAACGTGTCTAGGTGTCATAATTACAACGTTTTGATCAGACTGATGGCAAAGTCGTTCTATACTCTTAAGTTGGCATGTTAACACATTATCAAACCTCCGTTATTCTGCATCCCAGCTAGTTAATAATATTTATTAATGGTCGTCATTTAAACATTATCATGACATAAACAGCTTAACTGCCTGATGCATATGCCATATTGGAAATAAATTCCGTAAAAGTAAAGGCGTACGACAAGGATTACCTGTTTGCACGCGAAACTAATTTCAACTAATCTCTGCCTCCGGTCCATTATGAATCGTACCCAACTTCCTGTCTTAAAAAGTGTTTACTTGCTACAATAAGATCTAACTTTAGATTATGCAAACCCTTCAAAGTTTACAAATTTCCAACCAAACCTTGTTCCGTCAGAACAAACTTTTGTCATTTGGAGGAATGATTTCTTCAAGGGCGAGTGCAATGTTAAAGAAATACTACGTTTAGTAGCTGGAGCAGCCTGATAGTGATTGTAATGTGCATGGCTGTAACGCGGATGCTCCCTCAGATAAAACCGAAACACGGTTCATCTAAACTGTATATGACGTGGAAGATACAAACCGTACACCAAGCAATTAAAATTGGGAAGAAACTACACCGAAAACATTCTTTGAATTATACAAATATAATATATGTTAAATAAAGACTTTATGATTTTCATAATTATTATACCACACACTCCAAAATAGCAAAACAGGGAACAAAAATGGTATCAAAACTTTTGTAAATTTCATAATTGTGTAGCATTTCAAAAGTTAGTGCTTTGACTACATTTAAAGTCACAAAGAAAATATTGAGAGGTCTTTTTCAAATAAAAAATCAAATCACTGATGAACACAAAAATTGAATAATATTGTCAAAAATGACTTATTGGTTCGATATAAGGTGCGCAAATGTGACACGGATCTATCATGATACACCATGAAAGAAACCCGCCATTTTGTAACAATGGTATAATAAAGCTATGGCACACTACAGAAAATTAAAAGTGTCTGTTTCTAAATCATAAACATGTCTAAAAGTAGATTATAGCTTTTATCACTTTATTTAATCTGCTGGTCATATGCCAGAAGAGCTTATGGGATGGTCCGTCGTCCTTCGTCTGTCCTTTTGTCGGTCTTCCGTTTGTCTCTTAGCACAGGTTGTTATCGCCCTCTACAAAGGAGCCATTTTGAAAATCTTCGTATAGCTTATCCGCCGAATAGATGGTCATATTAACATGGGCTTTTTTTTCACCAATACACTTCTCATGATACCTTGTTGGTTCAAAATGAAAATAATACCAATCTGTTATCAAAAATGGTGGCCTTGGTATTGTGCAAGGTAATCACTTTGGAAGGCAAGAGATTGGGGTACAATTCGTAATAGGCCGGAAAAAGATGACACAACGGCAAATAACTTATCTGTAAAATGTTTCCACTCTCTTTCATGTTCAATTTGAAAGTTGTTACCTTAATTGCTTTTAAACAATGCAGATAGCTTATTTGTCACTTCTTCTGAAAATGTATACGATCTCTCGTAAAGTATCACAATATTACTGTTGTCCTGTTCTCATTGTTTGTGACAAGAGTTATTACATGTGGCAAAGACTGGATAGAATCCAATGAATCAAATATATCATGTTCTTATTATTTAACTAGCATTTTAATTACAAGAAATTCAAAAATGTCTTCAGCCATGATCATGAATTTAAGGGATTTTTTTATATTAGTATACATCCAGTTTTAATCGTCACGCTATCATAGTATCATTAAGATTTCTGACTATAGAATAATTATAGACGCTTTTAATTTTCTTAATTTCTATGTTAAGCTCCTTTTGTGTTTTGGAATATCTTCGTCTTTTTTATGTGCGTAATATTCAGTTGCATTAATCCATTTACTCCACATCATATAGGATCATGGTCATAAGAAAAGGTTTCGTCGAAATCATAAGTTTATAGCTGAAATTCGATGTGCTCCATTTACATCTCTTTATTTAGAATTTCTGTAAGGAAATGAAATGATGAACGCCTAGACATGACGCTTATCAGGAATGGCGTGCCCTGCTTCTGAAAACTTGCACTAACACATTCATCGTCCAATGTCATCTTTAGCATCACACACATCATGGTTTTATTGTTTACTTGCCAAGTTCCTTGGATATGAAAACCCGTTTAACTCGTACATTAAAAATTACAATGTTGATACATCTTTCTAATCATTTTAGATGCCTTTGATGGTGCTGGGCAGGGTGCAGTGTTGAAGTGCACAATTCATCTCATTTACGACACCTGAGACAGTCTTTGCTAGGTAGTATTTAACATTTTTACTAGTCTATGACAGTAAAATAAGTAACAGAAAAGAGTGAAGACAACAAACTTTGTACAATTTAACAAAGAATTTATTTCCCTAAGAAAAAAAGAAACTTACGTTTATACGAATTGAATACAAACATAATCCAAAAAATAAAAACACAAGTCCTAGTGATAAACAGTTGTGAATGAAATTGAATTCCAGTGCCGATGAAATCCAAAATGAAAGGCGATTACGTGTGTTGAGGTCAGCGAAGTACTTTTGTGTTAACAGTCTCTTGTTAAATCACAGAAAATAGTTTTGAATTCAGTATAACTTCCAACAAATGTCCTTATCCAAGATTTTTATCAGAGCACTTATGTATTTCCAGGGAAAAGGATCACTAGAATTCAACAATAGAAGGGGAAAAGATACTCAACCCAATAACAAATATCTATCAAAAACAACAGTTAAGACGCAAAACAGATTGTGATGAGGATAAATTTTGTTTTGTTCACTCTTCTGGAAAAAAAAAGAAGTTTCTACCAATGGATATATGCTTGTCACGTAATCCAGGTATGACCTTGACTTAACTTAATGAATCTTAGTCTGAAAAAGATAAATGATTAAAAAAAGTTGTTTACCAAAACTGTCAAAAATTTTCAAACAAGGTCAGAAACTAGATACAATGTTTCTATTATTAGTCGTTAATGTCAGTGAAATTAAAAGTAAACATATATCAGGTGAAACAGAACTGAACTCAATGTTACAATACCATAGTATGAAATGGAATTAAAAAAATTAAAACTAACAAACAAATAATTAAAATAGATATGGATAACAATATAATAAACACTAGAATGTTAAAGGAATACACAAGCGTCATTCCCTAAGTTGATTTAATGTAGTTCACATTATGATTGCAACAAGTGAATGATTATCATGCTTTCATCATTGGAAAAAACTAAATTAACATTCTTTGAAAAATCTTGGTCATCAAAACAAGATGCAGTAGTGTCAGTTTTGATGATACATGTATTTTGGAATTCAAATGCTAATAAAAACTTTGAACTTCCCCTGTTAAAGTTGATTTCAAAGCAGATATACTAATTAGCACTGTGCCCAACAATTTTAACTTAGATTCAGCATTTGTATGTATATAACATACTGATCATACTACCAAGAAGCAATCTCATGTCTCAACGTCTCATGTATCAAGATCTCATGTATCAAGATCTCATATCTCAGTCTCATGTCTCAAGGTCTCATGTATCAAGATCTCATGTATCAAGATCTCATGTCTCAAGGTCTCATGTCTCAAGGTCTCATGTATCAAGATCTCATGTACCAAGATATCATGTCTCAAGGTCTCATGTCTCAAGGTCTCATGTATCAAGATCTCATGTCGCTAGATTCATGTCTCAAGGTCTCATGTATCAAGATCTCATGTATCAAGATCTCATGTCGCTAGATTCATGTCTCAAGTACGTCTTCCTTTATGCAGTTCTACCAATAAATAAAAGGAATATGAAAATTAAAGCTAACTATACACAATGTTCATTTTATTGAAACAGGTTTTTTTTGCAAATTAATGCTCATCCGACTTAATGTTGGAAATAATTGTCCACTTTCCAAGACGAATCTTAACTACATTTGCGGCACCAAAATAAATAGTTATAACCGGAAGATTAATCTTTTATACTAATCGTTAGAAATACAATTCTATTTATTATGAATGAACGACGCAAACGAAATAAGACTGCACCCATTTCTTTATGCAATACCTAAGAAATAGCCTACCTATTTAATTCCTACCTGGTTACCAAGCTTTCTATTTAACATGTTAAAATATATTTAAAATGCACTGTTATTGAAAATATTAATGTCGGTGAAGAAATCAGTACAGCTTACTACTTTGTTTGAGATAGTGCTAAGGTCTTTAAATTTGTGTAACACGAATTTATTAACATGACACTGTATAAAATTAATTTTCATGAACATTATTGATGCTTATTCTCACACATGTATATCAACTGCCACAAATGTCACTTGTATTTTCTTCCAGCAAACCAAACCCTCGTTATTTTTACAGCTGTCAGTTAAGCTACAATTTTCTTTTATCTGTAAAATTCCTTTGCAATAATCCTTATTTTGAAGCACATTTCTTTCTATAATTTCTTTAGATCTCTTAACTTGAATAACAACCATAACTCTCCCCTTTCATCTACTGTGATGCTTAATAAGAAATGCGCCTTAATTTGAATTATTCCTACCCTATTATTATCTGAACGCAGCCACACGAAGTTGACTGACTGTACTATTACTATAATTACTTTACAAATGGACTCTACTTACCGTCGCATTGATCATCCGATGGAGAGCAGGTGCAAGAACTGTATATTTATATGCTGTTTAGACAACTTGCGATTAAAGCCCGCAGTGTATTATATGTTTAAACCCACGCATATTACTGTAAAGCAAAAGAAAATGTCTATCTCGCTGAGTCTGAGAGATACATAGATGATATATTTTCGGAAACAAAAGCAAATATTGAAAAGACTGACGATACATGGGGTCTTTCTGGAAGATCAATATTGAACATTTCCTGAAAAAAGAAAACATCTAAAGCTTCAAAGAAAATTGGCTTTTCCTATACTCTTTAAGAGCGTGTGTGTGTGTGTGTGTGTGTGTGTGTGTGTGTGTGTGTGTGTGTGTGTGTGTGTGTGTGTGAGAGAGAGAGAGAGAGAGAGAGATTTTCAACGTAGCTTTAACAATTTTAGTCATACCGCTACGACGCCTGCAGTGTGTCAATTAACAGTGATGTCTGGTTCTGTGGCATCATGCCGCAGACATGCAGCATCCTGTCCAATCCAATCACATTATCCTGACACCAGGCCAACCAGTCATAGCACTAACCTCTTAATACTGAGCGCCTATCGATGCAGCCGCTAGTACCATTATTATAACTCGTTGGTATAGCCAGGTCTGGGATGGAACCCACTACCTCCCGCATCCGAGGCGCACTTTCTAACCACTTAGGCCACCGGTAATATGTCTTCTATGTCTAAAACTGTCCTCAAATGGACAGATAGGGGATCTGAAGATTCCAAAAATTGGTTGCAAAGTCAAATGTGGTGCACCGACGACCTTTGGGTTAAGGGATTGATGACGAT
>JAEAOA010001664.1:1372500-1425000 GCA_016746295.1 Potamilus streckersoni | reverse complement strand
TTTTGTTTCTTCAGCCGGGGAACCAGTCTAGTTATTAGTCGATTAAGACTGTTGGTACAACAATTAACAACGAAAATAGGTAAGACTATTGACCGAACGTTACAAAATTAACTGGAATCACAAATATTCTCTCAAAGTATCGAATGGATTTCATTGTTGATTGACCTATCATACATTTCTAACGCCAGTACATTTTCAACATGCAAATTGTGCCTGACATCTATACTTGTATGAGAATGCTTTAGAAAACAGATCTTCTTGACCCACTTATCTCTACATGAGTGTCCATATTGACTGATACCTGACACGACAATCAGTTAGATGTTGACTGGAACACAAGCGAGCTAAATTATTTTTATGATTTAAAAGTCATTTTGAATTAAGCTCTTTCGTTTTCTAAAATGTAATTATTTTGACCAGTAAACCTTTGTAGGAAAATATAAAATTAAAATATTTCTGCTACATTTTTCTGTGAATATATTTCAAACATCTTTTTGGCCATCTTCCGCGCCGACTGAAAAGTCGCCATGCTTTTGCTCAAAACAACAGTCTCTTCAAAACGCAAAAGTGCTGATTTGAATTTTCGCTCATTAAAGTAGTAATCGAAACTCAAGACTTCATCTGAAGAAACGTTTAGCAGCTGCCTCGGGAGCAGAGGCCAATAATTGGATGAAGTCTTACAACTATTCCATTAACATTATAGACAGTGCCATGCACTCCATAAGTCGGATGTGTTCAAAGTTTCCGAATAAGATGTATGGGAATCAGCTGTCATAGAATTGGCTTCGAATAGTAAAAAAAAAAACATTATTTTCTTGACATTGCAAATAAAATCGAAATAATTTAAATATTTTAATCATCTATCCCAACAGTAAAACGGATACCGAATTCATCAGCTCAGTTGACAACAAAGAGTTTTTGAATTTAATGTTTGATTGAGCATTGGTTTGCAAGATTAGAGAATCAAATTTTATAAAATGGTATCGGTTCATATTTACAAATTATTGACAAATATGAACATTGCAGTAAGAAATTACATGAATAGTGATATGCATAAATTCATCAAAATTAAAATAAACAAATACTTGGGATGAGGAATAATATGCAAGAACAAAGATACGTTGTTCTTGTGTTCTTCATTTTGTACAAATATATATCTCCTGTCTGTACATTTCCAGTTTTAATCACGTGAATAACACTGCTGCAATCATATACGTAAGCACGTTTAAATTCGATTCATATGAAGATTTCGCAAATTTTGTTATACTGTCTATTGTGAATTCGATTTTTTTTTTGTTTTTGTTTCAATCAAACAATTATGAAAATATCGATTTAAATATTTTGGTATACTTGATTATCTTTAGAAAGGAACTCCATATCACTTGCATCTCAATCTTTTTTAGATATTTTTTCAGTATCCTACTAATTACAAACCCTAATAACAAATTACTTTAATGAGCATCACAGATAACATTCTAATATAAACTTTTATAAAATGCAAACTTTTGTTTACTTAATTTTTAACAGACAATTAGCATGCATGAAAAGATGACTAGACTTTTCAATTGAAAGCAATAATGTTTATTGTTTTCTGTTATCATTATACTGTCCATACCTTCATTGAACGTCCCCAAATTACAGATTTTACCCTCATCGAAAATTTGCCTGAAAGAATGGCTAGACTTTTCAAATTGAAAGTATTAATGACCATGTGTATTCTTTCGTGTCCATACCTCTGCTGAATGTCCCAAAATTGCAGTTTTAATCTCATCAAAATTGATTCGAAATCCCAGCAAAATACATAAAAATTGTGACCACATAGATTATGTCATCCGTTTTGCATGTGGTCTTGTTTCTTTATGTAATTAGAACTTAAGGGGATCTAGGGCTTTCTAGAGCGATAAGCTTGATACAATTAGGACTACCAGGTTGATATTATCTAAAGCAGATCAATGATACATGTCTCTGTTTAAGTCTGTGTATTCTTTTGACAACACGATGCATGAATCTTCAAATCTCTCATTCTTTCTGTTTTTAATTTTCTCTTCTTTTTCTTCTTTCTTTGGCGCAGTTATGTGAACAAAGCCTAAGAAAGTGTGAGGATTAAAACAAAAGCCTAAGAAAGTGTGAGGATAAAAACAAAGCCTAAGAAAGTGTGAGGTTTAAAAGATTCTTAAGGATGTTTCAAGAGCTTTGCAGAAAACTTTTGGTACTAAAATTTTGTTTTGAAGGAGATTAAAGTGTTGCTTTTCGTCTTGTTGCTGTTTTCTAAATTTAATGATATGACTCTTCTGAGAAGAAAGAGATGACGAAAAGTATTTGTTCGATAACTAAATTTTGATAACATATTAATCAAAACTGTCAGTATGTACGATTTCCCTCTGGAAATGTCAGCCTGATAAGATTGTTTGAAATGTTTCGATTAATACACGGAAATGTTTGCAATCATCATAAAATGCCAATTATATTGTGCACACAATATTGAATACGTTGACTCGGAAGCTATAAATTCTGATAAGGCAACTTTATTAGCGTATAATCAATGTTGCCCGGGCCAAGTAAGTAACAGATGGAAAGGAATGAGAACCATTAAAAGCAAACCCCTCCACATTATCATTCATAGCTTCCGAGTTCCTCGAACCTAAACAGATCTCATATTGATAGAAGATTACCATTACTGAAGTTAGGCCAAACTGCATTCTAGCTTGCATGCAAATATTATGATCATGTTTGCTAGCGGTGGAATATTCAAATATTTATACGTCCTAATTAGTGTTTAGGCTAAGTATTGCCTTACACAGGCGTATATTACCTATCTATAAATAGTATACAACTTTCATAATACCAGACCGAGATAGCAACACAAAAAAAATAGATTAAAATAGAATAACCATAAATAGATAACAAACAGCACGTAAACGAACTGTATATGAAATAATACGAACTAAATGCATTGAACAAATTCAGGTGTTATTAAAATGAACTTGTCCCATTTTATACAAAATCATTGCAATCAAAGATGTCATATTACCCAATTTTCGTCAAAGGATCGGTGTGTTCAAATGTACTATTCAATTTACAGTATACATTTAGTTTCTTTTTAAAGCTAGCAAAGGACAAACAAGTAGAAAGGATATTCATTATTAAATTCTACAATACCTATTTTCACGAGGAGTAATACGGTTGACCATCTATCACTTTCAAGCTCCAAGAGATTAAGATATATTATAATCTGTAAGAACTTATCTGAATTTAGACACAGACATATATACTAGAAAAGACCTTAAACACAAACGTTTGATATTGTCTTATACATTGTATAGCTCTCGATGATTCGGACAATCTTGAATGATATTTTTGCTGCTGTTGCAGGTTTAACGCCATTTGTCAGCACTCAATATATGACCGACATTATATCTGATGGAGAAAAAAACCAGGGAAAACCCGGGTAAGAACCACCGACAGAGAGGAAGCTACTGGCAAGCTTTCTCGCATACCTACATTGGTCGAGGCCGAGACAAGAACCCACGCAGACAGGGGTGAGATGTGAAGAATCTATAAAGGCGAATGTTTAAACCACTTGGTCATCCGGTGCTCTTAATGATAACGTTATACAAAAATGATCAATATGTCTTCATTTAGAAACCATTAAATTGTTAGTAGGATACTTTTCACCTTGGTTTATTCATAAATCATATAAACCGAGCAGTCGATTCTCTTTGTTTGGAAAACGATAAATTTCACTCGCTATTGCGTTATAAATGACGTTTAGCCCGTATTTAAAACTACCAGAATCCCGATTAATTAATAATGTTGTACTTCCATGTTTTCCAGAACTAAATTAGTTTGCATACATTTTTGCATATAATACACGTAACTGTTGACAAAACGGTAAGTGTATTCTTGAACTTAACCTAGGACTGTAGAACCATAGCTTTGAATTGGCGGAACCAATTTGGCAATAAGATCTAATTTCTGACTAACTGAAAGCCGAGTAAATTTAAAATAATAACTATTTGTTGTATAAAGTTTTCAGAGCTTGATCGTTTTATATGCTTTATGAAATAAGCCACACTAATGTAAAGCATACCTAGGTAACAAAAAATGTACCAGTAATCTCTAAATTTCAACCGTAGCCTTTGAAATTCAGATTCGCCATGAATCAAAATATATTTGTACTAACCTTTAACTTTCATTATTTACAACATATATACAGAGCAGTATATATACTTTCTGTAAGATATCTAAGAATATCAAAATATCGTCCACTAATATATGTTTAATAAACTCAGATCTAATCCTTAAAAACTTTGGTAAGTAATTCTTCTTAAAGATGATAAATACAATGGCCAAAAAACATAGTGACAAATAATAACCTTGCCTAACACCTGAGAGAAACAATTTAAATTTTTATCATCATTAATTTGGAATCCAAGTCTTGATTTTACAATGATGTGCATCGAAATAGTTACGTATCTGATCCATATTCCAAGTTAAATCAGTTTATGCCATAATGAATAGTGTACTACATAAGCAAAGTTTGAATTAAGTCAATTAACGAAACCAAATGTATTTTCAAGATTAGTACCCAAAACATGCAATAACTGAACTCGTCCTTTGGAAATTGTTTTCGCTTACATGCCAAAACAAATAAGTTCACAAATACGTAAAATAATCGGAAACTGTAGTTATTCAGTCAAGACAGTTTTAAAAAAGACATTGTTGAAATTTTATATTGAATAGAATGAGATTCATTGACACCCTAACCCAAATAAATTCCAACTAAAATATTAAACTAAGAGAATTTTTAAATTCAACTCAATTTGCAAATGATTATTATGGTTATTGTACCGACATTTTTTCGTTTTAGATTTTCGCTTTATGCTTTCTTTTTTGAATAGTGTGATGCATGCTATCTGGAAAGACCAATAGAAGTTGTACACTAGAACTCGCTGCCATATTCGTCGAGCAGGTACTAGGATGTACAACCCGATACAGCCGGAGTCAGTCTTCAATAGGAGACCGCTCCGATTAAATAATGGTTAGAGCGTAGTGGGTTCGTAAGCCCACCGAGTCATCCCAACGGCTAATAAAAATGGTACTAGGCGCTACGCTATTAAAGGTTAGTGTTGGGACTGATCGGCTTGGTTTCAGGATAATGGATCTGGTTGGGACATCATGGTACATATCTGTGGCATGATGCCCAAGTGCGAGATATCACTATAAACACTAGACATCTTAGGAATATGAGAAATTGAAATTACCATGATAATCCATATCACACACACACATACACGCACACATACACACACCAATAAGAGATCTCATACGTCTACTCTGTCGGTCTGTTAACGCGGTATTCCTTACTCAACGAAGCAATCATGTCTGTCTGTTCAAGACAGCGTGCTTCTCGTACATGCTTTGCAATACATTATGAAACGTTTACCAGGAAATTATGAGAGAGAGAGAGAAAGAGAGAGAGAGAGAGAGAGAGAGAGAGAGAGAGAGAGAGAGAGAGAGAGAGAGAGAGAGAGAGAGAGAGAGAGCGAGCGAGCGAGAGAGAGAGAGAGAGAGAGAGAGAGAGAGAGAGAGAGAGAGAGAGAGAGAGAGAGAGAGAGAGAGAGAGAGAGATTGTTCATATTTAGAAAGTAACTCCAGTCGTATTGTGTGCATGTGTATAACTACAATACTTATAACATTATTGTAAGGGGTCCGGACTGGCCGAGTGGTCTAAAGAGCTGTCCGTTACTGATCACTGCCATCTCACCTCTGTCTGCGTGTGTTCGAGTCTAGAATTCGGCGAATGTGGATATGTGAAAAAAGCTTGCCAGTAGCTTCTCGTGGGTCGGTGGTTCTTTCCAGTGATTTCCCGGTTTCTTCCTCTACCATTAATACTGGCCGCCATGAATAGCCTATCGTATGCTGAAAAATGGCGTTAAACCCAACAACAACATTATTGTAATATTGAAAACGGTTTCCATGTATACTTTGCAACGTTAAAACTGTTGGAATAACGTGCGTTATTTGGTGTTTACTTCAGACGTTTATTTATGAATCTATAGTGTGTATGCTAGTTCAAAATCAATATAAAATATTTAAAACAAATGCCAGGCAGTTTTGCAACATTAACATTCGCGAATTGTTATGGGAGCTATATGCACATATAGCAAGCAAGAATCTTGGTTTATTATTATTCCGCATTTCTACACCCGTCCTTCTGAGTATTTTAAAAACTTATTCTATATTAATGTCTTTGCAAAGAATGAATGAAATGAAGAACATCTTTCGATATATTATGTTCTTGTGAACACTTTGATGTAAGCCTTGCCCCTGGATAACGAAATAAAGAAATAAGATACTTGTATCAAAGCATACATTTGAAACTTTATTAAGATACTTACATTGAAAATTGTAATATCCGAAAAATTCTCAATTACGAAAAGAGTTTGATGGAGAACAATGACAGAATTAATTTATCGTTACATTTTACTTTTATTAACCTAGATTTCTTTAAAGTTTACATTTGAAACGCTGGACAGTAATTTAACAGATTACAACAAACAGTCGAGCATGCTATTTTCCCCACCAGCTTTGCTCTCTCCTTCCTTTCTTTTTATTCTCCTTCGTCTTGTGTATGTGCATTAATATATGGAAGGACAAACGGACGGACGGATGAATGAATGATTATAAATTCGGCTTTTTTCAATTTAATTTTAGCCTTCTTAATTATAGCAAGAGTACCTATGAAAACTATGATAGGAGAAAAATTTATACGTTTTCGTTCACAAGCTTTAAGAACAAAATATTGCGTCCGAATTCCATTTTATTTAGAAGATGCGACACGCTAGAGGATGAGTCTTGTTTTTATTTCTCTTTGCAAAATTTGTACTGATTTGAATAGAATATATGACGATTCGACTAACCTGGCTGAAAGTTGAAGAGGGAAGAAAAGTACATTTCATTGACTACAGTTGGCAAGGAGCTGCGATGCATACGGAAACGGTAGATGTTACCAGATGATATTGTACGGTACTTAGTTAACGTACTTGTTGGCGCTCTTATCGTCGGCGTAATAGTGGTAGTAGTAGTAGTAGTAGTAGTAGTAGTAGTAGTAGTAGTAGTAGTAGTAGCATTAATGACATTACTAACAGTGTGGATCAGATAAAATAGTTGGTATGTCATATTTATAACGGAATTTTGCCAAAGTATGCAAGTGTATAGTCTGTGATACTTTTCTTTGTTTCATTCGGTAATATATCAGATACATATCTCTGATAAGCCAGATTGCATTTTTTCGATACTGAGTTGAAATAATGCCTATCAACACTGTGCTTTAAGTTTGTTGTTTATAGGTATATTACATTTCTAGATGCGAAAGATTAATGAAGTTGAAACGGAAAATGCCGGCTCTGATTAAGAACGCAAATCATACCGTTGTCGGAATATATTTTCTTTCCAAAAAACGTGATGCAAGGCCGATAATTTTTTTGACTAAGCAAAAGGATATCCTGTTATTGGTCAAATATAAAAAACAAAATAAAACGGCTTTACTTGCTTCATATTGATATAGTTGATGACAACTGCATATTTTACTTATCGATGGCCTAATTGCTATTAGAAAATTCACGCGTGATTTGCTTTCTGGCATATAGATCTGAAGAGCAACACATGCCCAACAAGATAATAATTATTAATTGGCAGAGGTGCGATTCCATCCCACATATTTCAATAATATCACAAGAATGAAACCATCTGTTATTGTAATGCTTAACATTGTGTATCAGCAATGAAAAAAAAAAAATGCCAACGCTAAGCTTATGCTCTTGGAAGGAAGAGGGAGAGAGAAGGGTTGATGTGTTGTTAGAACCTATTGAGACTCGTATGGTGTAGGACGGATGTATGACGTAAATAAGAAGTATTGAAGAACGTGTGTTCTTAGCTGTTATAGATGGATAAACAATGGAAATGCATATATTTTTAAGCACAACAAGACTTTTTCACTACCCGCTAGAAGGTTCAGTCAAATTCACAAGGCCACGATATAGGGTTGCCACACTTAGATGTGAAAGCAAATTAATAGTTGTAGTCGTTGAGAATGGGGATCTCAGCACTATTTGGTATCAAGATTCTAGACTTGGATGTGATTAAATTGACGTATGTGTAGGATCTTTGAAGAAAACTCTTGGAGGTATGAGGGTCCCGACACTATCCAATGACAATATCCAATGACGAATAATTGTTGTTGTTGTTGTTGTTGTTGTTGGGCTTAACGCCATTTTCAGCACATGATAGGCTATTCATGGCGGCCAGTATTAATGGTGGAGGAAGAAACCGAGAAATCACCGGAAATCACATATCCACATTCGCCGAATCCTAGACTCGATCCCACGCAGAAAGAAGTGAGATGGCAGTGATCCGTAACGGACAGCGCTTTAGACAACTTGGCCACTCGGGGCCCCAATGATGAATGAAGGTTTACACCATGAATATCACTTTATATATATATATATATATATATATATATATATATATATATATATATATATATATATATATATATATCCCTGCCGAACAAACGCCAATGATTCAAACCTTTTGCTAATTTATCTAAATTATGTTTATATTCCAAATATTCGATTTTAATCTTATTTTGTCCAGCTGAAGGTTCCACTAAGAAAATGCACCTAAATATTTATTATGAAGTCTTGAAATTTGATCGGTAACGATTCTTGTAGAATAATAGCACAAATTTTAAATAATGTATCCTCTTGAAAAAATCAAGCTGATTCCGAATAATCGTTAATTAATACCGTTTTATGTATTTTGAATCTAATTCACTGATAATTAGCAAAGATAAATGGTCACCGTTACGTATCAAACGGCTTTACTTGTATAGTTGACAAAAAGATCGCTTGCAGAATTGGATTCCCAAAAATATGGAAAGACCGCACTATATTTATTGTTTAAATCTAGTTAAGATATATTCGCATTGTTCTGTTTTAGTTGTCTAAGAGGAAAGTACGCCTTTTCTGATAGCCAATATACAATAATTATATCCCTTTATCAGCACTTCAAATCTTGAAATTATTTTGTCACCCATATTCGACAAAACCATAATTGTTCTCACTAATACATGACAATCCTCAGAGACTTATATATAATTTGCATAAGAAGAAGTAAAGCATACAAACATGATAGGAGAAGGAAATAATGTTAGCTTTTCTGGGATTGGTGGATTTTGCAACTCAAAGCTATTATGGTTGGTTCTATAAAATGTAATGTTCATGTTATATCTTGATTAAAAATAAATTTATTATACATTCTATAATGAGCTACCCTTGTTCTTGTTCTGGCATAGTCTTTTTATCTTATTTGGTTTATCTACCTTGTAACTGAGAAATATACAAATATCTTTATTTTTAAACATTTGCTGTGAAACGAAGGATAAATCGGTTATATTTCTTGTTTCGTGACTGAAATGTGGATCTGCTTATGCATGGTTTACAGTATGTACAGCTCTAGCAACTCGTAACAACATGGATAAGCCATACCAATTAAATGAAATGGATTTTCAGTAAAATATTATATTCATATAGAAGGGTAAGTAAGTGGATATTGTATAAAATCTGACATTTTCTTGAAGAAAAGCGACCAAATATGATAGCACTAGTTCATTCTTTCAAAATGTATTCTTGGTCGGATTATTATTCACTGAAATTAGGTCAAATGAGAAACGGAACATAGACATATGAAAGAGTTGTTTGTGATGGACAATAAACATTTTAAAGAACTTACTGAAAACAAACACCACATCCGTTCTAGTTCTGATAATATAATTATTGAAGAAAAAACATCGGTAACTTTATAGATGAAGACAAGGCAACGGTTGGATTTTAATCGACAACTGATTTTCTCAACTTTGAATCGATTGTAGAGAATAAATCGAAATCTTATTAGCGATAATTATACTTTACAAAATAAGAAAAAATGAAAATGAGAAAGGAAAACGGGACATAAATGTACTTTGCTCTATGAAATCTGAATAAAGCGTAATGTTATAAAAAGTTAAAGGTAACGGTTTGAGTTTCTAAAGCCAATGTTATAAATATGTGTGGTGAAAAGTTACAACTCAATCACTGTTGGTTTCCAATATATAATAATATGCTGATTTCTTTAATTGTCATACCATTGTGCTCCTAACCATGATACAGCATGTATGGACATATCTGAAGATTCATTCTTCGACATATACAGCTCGATTGCTCTCACCTGTTAATTTGCAAGTGCAAAGTACTGCCTAGATGATCCCACATGCATGTGATTTATCCCACATGTACAGAGAGACGCTTATTCGCCGAAGGAAATACATGGATGGTGCTTTTGTTTATGCAAAGTATCCATTCGGCTGTTTTCCGATCTGTGCAACAGCTAGAAGAATTTTGCATTTAAATGACTGACAGGTTTAAATTAAAATCTGCAGAAGGTGTCAGACTGCGAAACCGGATAGAGGTTTTAGAAAAGAATTGATCAGTTACAGACACAGCTTTTATACATTAACTGATACAAATATAGGCTATCCCTTGGAAACTTACTTTTCTTTTATGATGTGCAGATGTAGCTATATTTTTCCTACAATATCATCGTAAGTCATTACAAATCTTTGATATGCTATACAACCTTCCAGTCCTTATTTTTGTTGCCTCCTAATTGCTTGATTATTTATTGTAGTTTGTGGTATTCAAAATTAATTGGAAGCCTTAAATGCATGATCTAAGTACAATAACATGGTCATGGTTTCATTCAGCGAAGCCGACGTTTCGATTTTCGTTTACTTCGAGCATTCAACAGAACTCATACAACACGAGTCTTTTGCTTTGTTATTAACAAGATGAAGTAGCGGCTATTATTGGTTTCCCTCTTCTTGCCTCATTGATTTGATGATCTTGCTTGTCTGGAAACTGGATGAGATGTGAAATCTATAAAATAGCTGCTACATTTCTGAGTAGGTTCCGCATTTGCTCAGTGTTGAGCATGCCAGATAGGCATTCAGTGGATTGCGGGAGTCAATTTTGCTCAGACCATCTCCATTCGGCCGGTGAAGTGCGTTAATGGACACATTGAGCAAGGAACTTAACTCTCATTACTTGGGCACAAACTAGCCTTTCACGATGATGCACATTTATACAGCAATTACTCAATGAAATATATATATATATATATATATATATATATATATATATATATATATATATATATATATATATATATATATATATATATATATATCGAATGGATTCGCCAGATGAAACAAGACGTTGTAATTGATTGAATATATTGATTGCATTGTCTTTTCCTGCAAATATGTTCTTAAAAGCTTATTTTACTGTCTTGAAAATCTGATCAATATTCGCGCATTTTCTCGACATTGAAATCAAATTCTGGAATAAATACTTTATTTGCTTAGTTATCTTTTGGCTAATTTTGTTCTAGATGACAGAATGTGTTTTATGAAGATGAATTTAGATTAGTTTCTTGCGATGAACAAATTACACTAAATACATAGTGTTGATATACGTTTAGAATTTGTGCAAATTATAACGCTTCATGTAATCATCTATCAATAAATACTAGTCACTACGAAAAGATCTGCTTATATAGGTGCTTGAGCGCTTTAATGTTTTATGTTGAATTAAAACGATGGTGCTTGAAAGGTTTTCATTTAGCTAAACCTTTATTCCTTACAAGTCCAACCAAATAAGAGCAAGCTCATTATCAATATCGATTGGAGCAAAACATTTTAGTGCATGCTGGCATGCCAAACGAAACTCGAAAGTAATGAACCATCATTAAATGAAAAAGAAGGAGTGGATTAAGAAGTAAGCGCTTTTGTGTCGAATGAAAGGGCATGCAACACGATGTTTGCTGCCCAGCAATCGATGGTATAGTTCAATATATAAACTCGATAAATGAAGAATTAAACCAAACCTTTCTTTCATATATATGCTAATGCAAATGAGAGAATATAATAACTAATTTAATGGTAGATTTATTGTATTTTGAAGCATTTTTATTTAAATTGGGGAACCATATTATTATTGTATAGCGTCGAGAAATCCTTATTGATATGGTTCTGTTGATTTTGTTGCCGCATGTATAAGAACAATCTTGTCTACCGGAATAATATTAAGTTGCAAAAGCATTGGATGTCTATGTAGAGGTATGTTGCTCTCTCAGAGCCAACAGAGAGAAGGACAAAGATCAGCGTGACTTCTTTGTATCAACCAAGCCTATTTCCAACCCATGCTCCTGAGAGTTAATCTAAACTCGTAACATAATTGTCGGATCTTACTTACGGTTTGTATTTCATTAAATTAGAATTAAAGTTATTTATGTTTCTTCTCAAAATCAATGTTAGCATGAGTTCGTTTCGAAAACTGTAACCTGCCAAGTTATTCCTTATGTTATCCAAACATATTTGGTGTAAAACGTAAAACTGCTCTAAAATATTTCCAACATATCTCTCTTTTGTGCGTCTATAACATTACTCATATAATGTCTATTTGTCTTTAGTTTATATGCAGAAATTAATTTTTTGTACATAATTTTGATGGAACTGATGTACGACTCACGACCGAGTGGTTGAAGGTTATCGCCATGCTTTCAGATCAACTCGACTTCAGTTACTTTGATGTATCCTTGGGTAATGCACTTTACTTCAATAGAATATGTACTAAATAAACTTTTATACCATAAAGCGCAAACCCAATTATTCAATATTATGGTGAAGATAATTACGAGCATAAACAACTTTAGTGTCTTCAAATGCAGTGCAGTCTATGCCAGGTTAGCGCTGCCTAATGTATTTAACTCGAATCGTGTTAGTATGTAGTACTTATTAAATACGAGAAGGAGAAAATCTGAGTAGTGTTACCTGTCTGTTACCTGTCCTGAATCATATCATCTTAACTAGTGTAAGGTCCATAAGGTGTACATAAAAGGAAAGCTATGTCAAGAATAATATGTACTCATTATTCAACACGTACTCATTAATCAATATGTACTCATTAATCAATATGTACTCATTAATCAATATGTTTCAGTTTCATTGATGGAGGAAAATTGGAGTTGATATAACGTCCTCTCCCAGAAAACTAACATTTTGATTTAACTACAGTGAAAAGATATTTTCCCCCTTTTTTACCGTTTTTTTATTGTTCCTACTAATGTAACAATTTTAAAAATATTCAACACAATCTGCTCCACATCTATATGAACCTTTCTAAGTTTGAATAATAAATGTCACTCATTCCGTTCTCTAACCTGTCCTAGCCATTGCTGGCTCGATGATGAAGGATATACACTAGACGCCCTGTTACAAGTTTTAAAAGTTGAATAGTAGAAAAAAATCTTTTAAATCGGGGTTAAGTCTAGTGATGATGATCCTGACAAGAAAATCTTCCGAATTTATAATAAGTGCGGTTGATGTTAACTTATTCGGCACTATATAGCCATGATTATGCTGATGTGCGTTAAACCAGATACATACTTCTCTACCAACTTTTGCAGCTACGCAGGAACAAATATCATTGATGTGTCATCAATTGCCAACTGTATTAGTTTAGTTTTGGCAGTTGCATTACCAACCCGCATCACGATTTACCATAGTCTACCATAATCACACCACAAGCTACCACTGACTACCACAATCCACCACAGACTACCATAATCCACAACAGACTACCACAATCCATCATAATCTACCACAATCCACTACAATCTACCACAATCCACTACAATCTACCATAATCCATTACAATCTACCAAAATCCACCACAGACTACCACAATCCACTACAGACTACCACAATCCACCAAACACAACCACAATCCATCATAATCTACCACAATCCACTACAATCTACTACAATCCACCACTGACTACCACAATCCACTACAGACTACCACAATCCACCACTGACTACCACAATCCACCACAGACTACCACAATCGATCATAATCTACCACAATCCACTACAATCTGCCACAATCCACCACAGACTACCACAATCCACTACAATCTACCACAATCCACTACAATCTACCACAATCCACCACAGACAACCACAATCCACCACAATCTACCACAAACCACGACAATCTACCACAATCCACCACAGACTACCACAATCCATCAGAATCTATCACAATCCACTACAATCTACCACAATCCACCACAGACTACCACAATCCACTGCAATCTACCATAATCTACTGCAATCTACCACAATCCACCACAATCTACCACCATCCACTACAATCTACCACAATCCACTACAATCTACCACAATCCACCACAGACTACCACAATCCACTACAATCTACCACTGATTGTGGTAGATTGTGGTATTGTGGCTTTTTACAACTTGAAAGATGAATTTACGCAATGCAGTCTAATCTGCCAACATAACTAGTTTTAACCTTGCAGACAAAGAACAGAGAATGAAATCTTGAAATGAATGTAAGGCATGGTTTCACAATTAACTGCCACAGTCAATAAATCTAATCAGAGGCGAAGTGGATCTAAGAAACATGCAATTCTCAGTCAGGTACTAAAACGATACAGACAGATATATCTTTCTTTAAAATTGTGGCACAGAAGTTGTCGAGAATCATGAAAAATTTGATGAACTCAGCTATCATCACTAATTACCTGCCGGTCAAAGATATGAAAGCACTGATGGGTTCCGGAGACATGTACCAGGAATCAGCTGTCAAAGGAAGAGCTCGGAGATGATAGATTCGCATAATTGTCTTGACATAGCAACGAGAAGCTCTACAATTCTAATGCTTCTTTCCTCTTTAATAGAAACAGGACACCGTGTGTATTAATGAAGCTAAGTACTCTATGTTTCCCTCGAAACGTGTGTATGTGATATTGGAATTTGGAGATGAAGTTTAATCATTTGTAGACACACCCCATCAGTTTTTCACATGAGGCTGATATTAACGTTTCTCCAGCCTAAATGAAGGATTATGGAATTTCAGGGAGTTATCATATCTCACTTTGACTATCAGGACATTACCTCGCTCTGGATGCATTAGAAGTACCCAAATAGTTCATTTTTGAAATACACTCATTATGTGTCATCTTTTCCAGAACTCTCACTCACCCCCTTTCCCTAAAACACTTCTTAAATATTCGGGTTATTAATCTCATATTGGTAACTGTGGAATATATGGCAAAATCACATAATTGTCGAATCGCGAATTAAATAAACAAATTCGTTTTCCGAAAACTTTAGATCACTTTTTACAATTATTAAATTTTGTTAACTCATATGTAGAAAGCCCCGGATGACTGAGTGGTCAAAAGCGCTCACCTATACAGATATCACCTCTGTTCAAGTCTCGGTCTGGGCCAACGTGGGTATGTGAGAAAGCTTGCCAGTAACTTCCTGTGGATCGGTGGTTTTTCCTGGGGGTTTTCCCTGGTTCTTCTTCCAGCAGCTATACGGGTCGCCATTATTATAAATCATGGGCTGGAAAATGGAGTTTACCCCATCACAAAGTAAAAAATAATATGTCTCATATTGATTCATTATAATAATATTATAGGAATTTGTTAAAATGCCCTAAAAATGAAAAACTATTTTACCGAAGTTTGGGTTTTAACGCCTGAGACAAGCTTATCAGTCACCAAGCATAAAATCAGTCCCAACTTGAAACTGACAGGTTGCTGAAGCTAATGAGTGGAAATTAATATGCGAGACCAATACTTTATACACCCGTTGTATCACAAATTAGGCACGCCACCTGTTTGGCACAATGATAAGACAGGTCTGATGAGCGCATAATTGCATTGCTAAATCTAGCTCCTGCGTGAAAAGGATTTTATTCACTCAGATTGTCTCGATATGGTGGCGCTCTACAATTTCGTGTTTAGCATAGAGTTAGAATTTTACAGAAAAAGAATTTCCCCGGGTTTCCCCCTAGTTATACTGGCTATCTAATAAAAACTTTGTATATATTAGGTATTGTTCCAAGAACCTTTAATTCCTTTTATTTTGTTGTATGATTGATGGGTGTAATTTGGGTTTGAAAGTATACAACTTGGTCTTACTCCAGATGTGCACCTTTCAAAAACGTGCTAGCTCTACTTGCTCATTTTCACTTCCCGAACTTCAGAGGTGAATTGTAAAAAAATAGAGCCGATAACTATTTTTACATGTAATTAATTTGGTAATTCTTTAATTGCACTTTTAGAAGCTGGTTTTGTCTAGCTTGGCAAAATTCATTTTCTCTATTTTAATAGCTGCCAAGGATAGTGTACTTTAGACAAATTCAGGTTGATTTTTGGAGCACTAGGGAGCAGTCATTTTAATTAGCAGTGTACTAAGATCATTTAAAATTTCCAAAAGCACAATATCCAACGAAATTTCAGCCATATTACATGAAAGTAGCATATAGGTATGCCAACAATCTCTCCACTGTGCATGTTTAAATTGCAAACAAGTTCACCTTACATACATCACTCTCTCAAAAGTACATAATAACTGGTGAGTGCCACCTATATACTGGAATGGGCATGACGATGCTGCGCCCGAACTTGTGTGAGGACAAAGAAAGGAGCGACTGAATATTGCATCTGAGTTTGTAACTAAGGCAATAAATTTGTGAAATGTTTCGGCAGTGATTTGATCAATATGGTTTCGAAGTTTGCAATTGAAAGATACTCATCCGAGAGGTACGGTGACTAAAAGAGAAATGGATTTGCATGCATCTGAATCCATTGTGAATCAGCCATGTTGGCACAACGAAACCATGGCGATAAATCAACATATCAGACAAGAGGAAGGCACGAGATTATGAACACGTCTCTGATACTTTCAGCAAATACATTCCTCTTGAGAAATATATTATCGTGTACTACTCATGGATGTTTGTTTATTGCTGCAGTCTTTCATTACTGGATTGGATATGGATCTAATGTATTACCTACCATTCAACTTAACGTTTTGAAGCATTACTAACACTCGTTCGATTGAATCTCTGAGGTAAATTTATTGGCTGCATCCCTAATTGTAGGTAGTCTCCGGATTTTTCTTCCATGACGTTAAAGGGTCATTTGTTGATTGACATGTTATGTTTTGAATGCATGATTTATTGCTATAGGCGTCGATCTACGAATTTTTGCACATAGTGCAGTTTTTGAAGGAAAACAATATATATATATATATATATATATATATATATATATATATATATATATATATATATATATATATATATATATATATATATATATATATATATATATGGTTGTCCCTTTCTGTAAATCCAGGAGTATCGAAAACAACTCAGCTTGATCTGCTTGTTTAAAATGTGGAAACCTATTAGTACTTACTCCATATTCCGAATTAACATAATATTCAAGTATTCTTGCTTAGATAAGTTTCACAAGAAGTATATGTATGTATGTGATTTGGATTTAACAGTATGTCAGTAATATCGCAACGAAGTCTGCAGTGTGCCAGTTTAGAATGATGTCAAGCACTGGGGGATCATTCCCCAGACAAGTGGCATGAAGTCCCACCGAGTCGTATTATCCTCTTACCAAGTCGACCAGTCCTAATACTAATCACGTAATGCTGAGCGCCAAGCGAGGCAGCTGCTAGTACAATTTTGATGTCTTTAGTATGACTCCGGCGGGGGTTCGAACCCGCGACCTCCATTATCCTATGCGGACGCTCTAATCGCTAGGTCACTGGTGAGGTCTTTAAAAGAAGTCTTCACATACAGATGCTGCGATATTTAAGATAAACTGTTAATGTTGTATTTGAAGCTCTCCTGCTGCTGTTTTTTTTTTACAGCAACCCTTTGCGTACTATTCAGGAGACATACTCGTTATGATTTAATACATTTAAATGCATAATAAACAGTAACAGCAACATTAATGATAACAATAACAACTAAAGCAACATCAACTACGAATACAATAATAATTTCAACATTACTCTTAGAAAATCTTTTTGAAGTATATGTCCATGTATTCATATATCATTATTATTTCAATCATAGACATTCCGTTTCATCTCAGTGTTTTACTGCGAGTATCATCCTCGACACAAGGATTCCCGTCATTCTCTTGGATCTGTATCTTCAGCCATGGAAATTACAATCAATAAACGGGAAAGCTTGGCCCTGGGCCACTGCACTTTTTTGTTTCTCTCGGGTATTATTGTTGAAAGTGACGGCATTTCTAAAGGACAACAAACATATTTGCACACGTTGTATCGAAATTTCAACTCACTCCCTGTTTGTGACACGATAAGACAGGTCAATAAAATCCCCATCAAACACGAATTGCCAAATAACGTCATATAGATGAGAGATTTTATTCTCTTCAGATATTCCTAATTACAGTAGTAAGGCGGTAATGTGCAGCTCGTGCGATATTTACCGTTATTAAGCAGCTGTACATAAAAGCCGTGAAATCGTTGACGCACAGGCTCTGAAGATCTGCAGAATGTTTCTGAGTTAATCAACGGTGAAATAAAAGATTAAACGATTGAACCAAAAGAAAGCCAATTTCTTGCTTTGATTGACATACTGTCATGCTGATAACAAAACTACCATAATATTCACAATAACAACAGCTAACAGCTGTGTGTGTGTGTGTGTGTGATTTAGATTTTTAATGTAACTTTAACAATTTTTCAGTCATATTCCTACGATGTTTGCAGTGTGACAGTTTTTAGTAACGTCTAGTACTGGGGCATCATCAGATATGTGGTATGATGACCCACCCAATCACATTATCCTGACAGCAGGCCGACCAGTCCTAACACTAACCTCTTAATGCTAAGCGAGGCAGCTATTAGTACCATTTTGTAAAGCCTTTGGTATGACTCGGCCAGGGCTCAGACCTGCAACCTCACGCATCTGAGGCGGACGCTCTAACCACTTGGCCACAGGAGCGGTTAACAACAACTGAGAATGTTGCAAAGACTATTATATAGTACAATCGATTTTTTAACGCCTAGAGCAAAATTTCAATGCGCTTGGTCAGATACTTTTTGTATGATAATATAACACCCTTTTCTTCTGTAAGTGTGATAAAGAGCTTTCATTCCGTATTTAGGAACAGTACACATGATCAAGAAAATAGAACGTTTATCCTCAGGTTACATGTTTAGTGTAGAGCTCTCTGCCAGAACGTTGGTTATATCCATTAGTGTGTTAGTTTTTTCACTTAGCATAGAAATAACCGAGCTATCCAGCAGACAGTTTCACAGCCCATCCACTTAACATTACATTAGCCTAGCTACTCTGCTGGAACGTTTGACAATCAGCAAAGTTACCATGGTCGTTGCAAAGCTATCCTGCTAAACATTTGACAGTCTGCCAAGTTAGCAAATTAGCAGCGAAGCTATCCTGCTAAACACTTGACAGTCTGCCAAGTTAGCAAATTAGCAGCGAAGCTATCCTGCTGAAAATTTGTCACTGTGCAAAGTTAGTATAGTAGCATCTAGGTTGTTCCCCTGAAGATTTGACAATCTGCAAAGCTAGCATATTAGCAGCGAGGCTTTCCTGCTCACAACCTCATCGATTACCCACATAGCACACTGTCGGTTAAATTATCTGCTGACAATTTCACAGTATGTCAACTTAGCACAATAACAGCTATTCCGCTGAAAGTTTCACATGGAGGTCAAACTCAGAGTGTTTACTGTACAAAATATGCTATATACAGGATATGGAGAAAAATAAAATAAGAGAGTCAGTATGGTGGTATTGTGTACAAAATATAAATTGTAGAAGAAATATCAATAACCGACATTATTATTAGCACTGTCTAATGAAACACGTCTCGAAAGAGGAAAGAATGGACTTGAAGATCAAAGATGGAAGCAAAGAATATGTATATAAAGAGTACTGTTCAACAAAATTCTTGATTGGTCAACAGTACCGACGTGCACACTCTCAGCATAGGCACCGTTTACTTCTACACACTCTATTAGTCTGATTTTCCAATTATTAAATGCCATTTTGTATTCATTTTTTTTTTGTATTCTTTTCATAGACTGAAAAGCTGCACTTCCAGCCGCTAAGCGGCTTTCAACTCGTCTATCCCTCAGCAATACCAACGGCATTCATCCAACTATCACTCAGAACTAAAACAGAGTCATATGGAGGGAGGATATGTCCAAAATTAGATGCCTCGCACCTTCAGAAAATTTCTCATGGCGACAAAATTTAGGGACCGGTGCGTTTTCATAGAGTAGATGCATACTTCTGGTGCCAGTGCGCGGATCTGTCGTTCGAAAGTTTTTCACAACATTTTTCAACATTTATGGGGGCATATAAATGTCTAGAAACACTAACCGAGTAAGCTATTTGTACTTGGATAACCAATCCACTTGTATCGAAGATCATTGCGTATAAAACTCGAACGATTTGTAGCCTTCACTCATTTTATTCTCATCCGAGCATTACTATTTTCTCTTGAATAATGTTAAGAAAATAAATACACGTTTCATCACCTGTGATAATCTCATTCAAACGACCTGTGATAATCTCATTCAAACGACTGTGATAATCTCATTCAAACGTCTCTATTCACTCATTTCATATATCGCGAGTGGCTCTTAAAGATTTCAAACCTGGCCTGTTTTTGATCAGCCATCAACAAGTGATGGACCCTCCTTGTATAACACTGTGAATCTTGAAAATACAAAAAAGCTGACGAACTAAGGCGAATGCTAATAGAGTTATCTTCTACTTTTTATAGAGCTTCTTCGTCAATTGTACCCTTGGGAACAACAACTTCCGGTTCACCAATCGCAGCAAAAGATGTTCCATACGTTGGTCTCTGGATTCGAGATCATTTTTAAAACGATAAAATGGTAGCATATGACTAGGAATAACATTCCTAAACTCGATCCAAGTTGGCCGTGATATCAGTCGTCGATTACACTAACAGTGCCAGGATTTTGCAGTTAAGATCTTTGCTCAATAGTTGAATTGATTGCTGGCAGTTTTCCGTTCCTGTCATTTACCTATGCTGCGCAACACTTATTATTACAAATGTCTGGCGTACTGCACATGCAATCATCAGAAAGTTATTTTGTTTATCGATCTGCAATATTTTTATTTACAGATTCCAATAAACAACAAAAAACTTATGGCAAAATATTCAGAGCTTTCAAAATCCCCTTCGTAATTATTTGGAATGGGGGGAAAGCAGTAACGGTCTTCTTTATTTTGTTCAAAAACTCTAGCCAGTATATATCAGTTATTGAATTTTTCTACGAAGAAAGTTGTTCTAAAATGGGTGTAAATTATACATACAAGTAGAAAAGACAGTTCGTCATCATCGACCCTGTTAGGGCAAGATATTAAAAGTTCTTTCTTCAACGAGCCAATTAAATGTAATGAAACTGACGAAAAACATTCAATCTGATATTATAAACATTCCAGCCTTGGCAACTTACAATGTTTTTGCAAAATATATGTGTGCGTGAGTGTTTGCGTGCATGTGTGTGTGATTTGGAGTTTTAACTTAGCTTTAACAATATAAAGCTACGTTAAAAATCTAAATCGCCCACACACGTATAATTTTTTCAGATAGCGAAACGTACCAGTATTGCTAATACTCCTTCACAGATTATTTTATAAACCTAGCACCAGATACCAAAATGTATGATGCTATGATGTCTGCAGTGTGACAGTTTATAGTTATGTCCAACACTGGGGCATCATGCCCCAGACATGTAGCATGATGTCCCACTTACTCTCATTACCCTTACACCAGGCCAACCAGTCCTAACACTAACATCTCAATGCTGAGCTCCAAGCGAGGGAGCTGTTAGTACCATTTTTTAAAGTCTTTAGTGTGACTTGTCCAGAGTTCGAATCAGCGACTCTCCGCATCCAAGGCGGACGCTCTAACCACTAAGCCACCGGAGCGGTTTACTCTGCATACGATTTGTGTCTTCCTAAGCGCTACATTCACTGAAAGTGTATTCCCACAAATCCTTCTGAGAGTATCTTAAAAATTACTTCCATCTTTTGTGGACTAATTACATAACAAAATAATCGCCTGCTGCATTGACTCGTGATAAGTTATCATTGATATTGTTGTTCTTCTTCCTCCTCCTCATCTTCCACCTCTTCTTCTTCCTCTTCTTCCTCGTCTTCCTCCTCCTAATCCTCCTCCTCTTCTTCTTCTTCTTCTTCTTCTTCTTCTTCTTCTTCTTCTTCTTCTTCTTCTTCTTCTTCTTCTTCTTCTTCTTCTTCTTCTTCTTCTTCTTCTTCTTCTTCTTCTTCTTCTTCTTCATCTTCTTCTTCTTCTTCTTCTTCTTCTTATTATTATTATTATTATTTTTATTATTAAATATTATTATTATTATTATTATTATTATTATTATTATTATTATTATTATTATTATTATTATTATTATTATTATTATTATTATTATTATTATTACATAATAGAGCTACAGAAACAGTACTCGTTTTCAAAGGTGGAAGAAAATAAAAGAAAATCATTAACTGTGTCCTCAATAAATCACACTGGATAATGTCGGGGCAATGAGTTGCTGTCCGTAATTATTTTCAAACGTACGATACGGTGACATTCTTCACTGTGGCACAGCATCAAAGTGAGACTTTGCCTTGCGTGCTGCACAAAATCCTAATCTGCGCGGTATTGTCAATATCATTTTCAATTAGCCACATTAGAACCATTTTTAAATGGTGATAACTCATCCAACGGACAGGAGACAGAAAAGAAATTAAACACGTTTCTGTCATGCAAAGAAGATGTACATGTATTGGCTAGGAATCCAGTTTGTTTTTACTCTTTGGTTAATTTGTTCACGTGATGAACTGCAAAACAACCAATCAGCTTTTGTTTTGGTATTTTTGTTTTGGCCGCCTGTCTATTATACAAAAATTCAATGTACAAAACTAATTGTTGAGCTCCATAACAGTGTAACAAAGCTAAATCAGGACAAAAATAGTGTCATGCATATGCTAAGAAACCTTTAAGCAGAAAATGATGTTATTATGACTCTATAATTTAAAATTAAGTAATAGGAAAGCGCTAAAACCAACAAAATTTGTAAAATGAAACAAATCATTCATTTCCCTAGAGTACAAAAATTCAAATTTTAAACGAGCTTTCAGTAATGCGAATTAAATCCCAAATAGTAATAAAACGTTTTATCACCAGTACTATTGAATAGAGTTCTAATTAAATTCCAGTGGTGTTCGAAATAAGATCCAACGCTGAAGATGATGATGTATAGGTAGTTGCCTGTGACGTAATGATGTGTTAACAGTCTTTTGATGAATCAGAATAGTATAATCCATGATGACTTTGTTTGACTTCACTATAATACCCAGGTAAAGTCGCTGTCTAGAAATATAATTTGTGAGCGCATTGTATTTCCAGTGAATAAATAAACTCGAACCCAAATAAACTACCGAACGCACGAATGAGTAATTTCTAAAAAAACAAGATTATAAAGCATAAAGTACATAAAAAATCTATTACTTAAGTGAAACTTGCATCCTAGAATAATCTGTTACTAAAATTATATTGTAGAATTGGGTAATCATCAGGTAAACTATGTATTTTGTATAGGGGAATTTCAATAACCATGATGTTACATGGTACAAAAGTGGGGAAAAAATAACATCCAATACAAAGTAGATTCCCAACCAATTTTGAATGTTCACCCAAGCTAGGGCTCAAGACGGCTGCCAGAACAGTAGTTTTACACCAGGGCAATAATTTATCAAAACTACATAATGGAGACATAGTCAGGATTCATTAACATTATAAATTTGTGCATTTACAGGGATGACAAATGCAGATCCCAAGTCCTATTGGTCAGAATTTTGATCAGTATCAGATATGTGAACTCTGTAGAATTTGTTTCTAACATTGCCATATATGACCGCTTAAAATCCTTTAAACTAAAACTACCATATACACCCATGTCTCTTATCTTAATGGATAATCAATATTTATGCAATAAATTGGAGGGAAATGTAAAACATTATTATGACGGCAACACGTGACCGAGACGCAGATAAATATGTTTACTTTTGTTGATATTGATCTTGATATTAGCATTCGATGGTCCATTAAAATATATTAGCTATATATTATTCGTTTACAAAACAAAAACAACTTCAATGCCTTTAGTCAGAAAAAACATGAACTTGATTTTGGGGCAGTTCAAGTCCAAACTAAAATAATCCATAGTATATAATAATTTAAAAAACAAAACAAACATAACTAACAAACAATTTAAAATTAAATTACATAACTGTATCTATTTTGCTATTCATCAATTGACCGGATTAATAAGAAAAATTGAAGACAAGCAACAGTGAACTGATTGATTGTAACATTATACCGAAGTGTTCTACAATTGTATATAGCATTCCCAATCATGTAAAACCACAAGAACACACTATCAAAAGCTTTTCTACAAAGACAGGAAATCAGATTTGATTAAGTGTCTAGCAGCATCAGAAAACTCTTTTATCCCACTTTGTACCGTTATTGTTTGATATAATGCCAACACAAATGGAAGAAATGGATCAATTTAATATTGATCTTACTGCATTAAGACGGGAAGGTTCAATTTGAGGATCTGTGATACAATACAGACCTTTCCAACTAAGTATTATAAGACTAAGAAAAAAAAAACCAAGGATGACAAATTCTTAATTACAAGGCTCTCCAAAATGAGGAATTTGGAATTTCATTATGGTCGATATTTGAAATAACAGTCCGAATTCATAATAAATCTGATAAACACCAGTACCATGAAATACTAGGTATACTTATATATTGAGTGTAAGCTTGTAAGATCCTATATTGGCTGCTTTAAAAGAGCGATAATTTGTGTTCCGATGATATTGTCCATTGAACACCTCTCTTTCGCCATATTCGATCTGTCTAATATTAACATCATGTGCATCCGCAGGAACTTTTTATGGGCTTGGTGCAAGCCGTAGACCGGATAGAAAGGTGGGCGATCAAAATCAAAATTTCAGCAGAACGCTGGATTGTTCGCAAAATTTAAATAACGAATACATATATGCAGTATGTCAAAGTAAAACTTAAGTTTACTTTAAGAAAGTGTTTCTACGACACAAGGTTGCCTTCAGACAAATAATATGTCGCTAAGCAATTAGATCAAAGAAAATAGAACTAAAATGACGCAACGTATTGAGTGGACCTGACAAAGATAAGACAAATTTTCTAATGATAGTTTGGGACAGCAGTTTTGTCTAGGATAATCTTATCAACGGTTCTGAATGCCTGTTTCTAGCACATTTACGTGAATTTTGTTTTGCATTTAAAAAGCTAACATTATGAACGAAATTTGTTAAGAATATTTTAAACATCGTTCTTTAGTAACGAGATTAAATGTTGTACACGTATCTCATTCAGGCTAAAATAATTTGTAAAATTAGATTAGTACGGTCAAACTAGAAACTACAATGTCGAAACTTGTGTGTCACCCACATACCAGTTGTCCTTTTCACTCTAGCTTACTCTCTGCGAGGATTATCCACATGGTTGTGAATGAAAATGTTTATTGTGATATGTGATACTTCATTCTTGCTTAGTACACAGCATGCAACATTTCTTTCAGGTGTACCCGTAAAACAATAAATTCGAATGCCAAATGTTATAATCTGAATGGTACAATTTTTCATGATAACTTCATTAATTCTGAAATAGAAAGATAATTACATCTTTCTTTATGTCATACAAAATCATTCAAACTTAAATAGTGTGATGTGTCGAATTTTGCAAACTCATAGAAGCTTTGGTTAAAGGAATTGTATCAAAGTCAACTTAATTAAAGGAGAAAGGGCTAGAGATAGTTAGATGATTATTATAATTTCATCTCTGAACGTCAAAAGGGAATTCGTTCCACCTGACGTAACATGACCGAGTCAGATGCTATGGTAGAAGAGAATGACATAAGATCCTTTTCCAAAATTGACAGGGTAAAGGGCGGGAGCTGGCTATAGATGATTGTTCAAAGTAATGATTAATTACGGGATGATTAGTTGTTTAGTTGTCTTGTCAATCCAAAAATTCTACGGAACAGGTTTAGGATAAAGTCTATTCCGATTGGTTAATATGGATTTATGGGCGTAATTCTGTAAGAAATTAAAGGTTTCACTTTAGGAAAATTCTTTAGTCTTAAATCTTTCTTGGGAAAAGTTAGACCTGACTCCGGGATCGTGGGAGGACAGTGAGAAGACCCATGGCTGTATTGAAGCAGTTATGGACGGATGAGAAAGCATCCGAAGAGGTAAGAACAACATATCAGTACGTTGTTGACGTCCGTAATAAACTGGAGGAAGTTTGTAACTTGGCCCAGAAAAATCTATGTGATGCAAGGGGACGTCAGGCCAAGTACTACAACAAGAAGGCGAAAGAACGTAAGTTTGAGGTAGGCGACAAGGGGTTGTTGTTGTTGCCATTAGAACATAACAAACTCCAAGTGTCTTGGAGAGGACCGTTCGTTGTAACGGAGAAGGGTGGACAGAATTATCGCATCAGGGTGGGCGATAAAGAGAAGCTGTACCACGTTAACCTACTTAAACGATACCGAAAGAAAGTCACCTACTGAGTTCGTGGTTGCTACAGTTGTTACGGAAGAACCCGACGACAACGGATGAGTGGCGGAAGTACTACCTAGTTGTCCGTTGAGGGGAATGAAACTTGCGTAGACGTCGTCCTTGACGTAACGTTAACGTCAAACCAACGTGGCGAGGTGGAGGAGATACTTCACGATTACGAAGGTATTCTGCCGGAGAAACCAGGTGTGAAGGACTTGAAGGAGTTTAGTATGAATCTACTGGAGGAAAAGATGAGAGATAGACTGACGTCAGACGATATTGTTAAACTACCAGACGTGACAAAGGACTTTGTGTTACGTACAGACGCTTCTGACTGGGGTGTTGGTGCAATTTTACTGCAAGAACATAATGAGGACTTATTTCCTGTGGCATACGCGAGTAGGAAACTTAATACCGCTTAGCGTAATTATTCAGTCACGGAGAAGGAATGCCTAGCGATTGTCTTTGGGATTCATAAATTTCAGCGTTATCTGTATGGGCGAAAGTTTATTCTAGAAACTGATCATCAACCTTTAGCGTGTCTTGCACAGGCTAAATTGACTAATGGGCGTTTAATGAGGTGGTCATTGTTTCTACAACAATATCAAGTCCAGCTACGTTACATTCGTGGAAACTCGAATGTGGGGGCAGATTGCATGAGTCGGTTACTTGAGTCTGAGATGAAGGTGTCACTTCAGGACATGTAAACATTAAATTAAACTGTAACTTCAAAATTCGATGAGCAAAATCCTAGATTTTACTCTTAAAAGGGGGGCCCATGTGATGTGTCGAATTTTTTAAAACTCTTAGAAGCTTTGGTTAAAGGAATTGTATCAAAGTCAACTTAATTAAAGTAGAAAGGGCTAGAGAAAGTTAGATGATTATTATAATTTCATCTCTGAACGTCAAAAGGGAATTCGTTCCACCTGACGTAACATGACCGAGTCAGATGCTATGGTAGAAGAGAATGACATAAGACCCTTTTCCAAAATCGACAGGGTAAAGGGCTGAAGCTGGCTATGGATGATTGTTCAAAGTAATGATTAATTACGGGATGATTAGTTGTTTAGTTGTCTTGTCAATCCAAAAATTCTACGGAACAGGTTTAGGATACAGTCTATTCCGATTGGTTAATATGGATTTATGGGCGAAACTCTGTAAGAAATTTAAGGTTTCACTTTAGGAAAATTCTTTAGTCTTAAATCTTTCTTGGGAAAAGTTAGAGCGGACTCCGGGATCGTGTAAGACGTTATCTCGTGATTTGGCAATAAAGCGGGAGTTTTGTGTCAGCGAGTAAGCAAACTCTACATTTTGAATTCGTAAAAAGTACGTTTTCATTATAGAGTAAGGGGCCAGATAGTTATCTTAGTTAAGAGACGTACTATACGTGAGGTTCGTGGAAACGAATAAAGAAACGGCAAAAGGAAACAGCTTTCCTGGCTTCACATGAGAAATCCCTGAACAATCACAGGACCAGAACAAATTCTACGCAGAAATCTAAGTCCAGAGACGATTGTTAAGTCAGAGTTCGACGGACAAAAGTCCAAGATGAAATAGCTAGACAAAGATCGACGGAGCAGGGACGAACGGAAGTCTTGATGTCCGCATAAAATAGGTGAAGTCTATCATCGTTACACTCAAAGGTCACATCTCATTCGCAATGAAAAAAGTATATTAACGTGGAAAGTATTTTACATTTAAAGAAATTTGTATTGTCTTTTTATTTGAGTACATGTTAGAACCATTTTCCTTCTTTTTGTAACCAAGTCATTGATTTCTTTTCATTTTAAATTCTGTTGATAAACTGATTAAATTTTATATTTGTTCATTGAAAGGGGGCTCTTTGTGTTATTTCTTCAATATACTTGTTCAGTGATCTGCATTCTTCTTTCTGTCTATCCACACTGGGTAAATTACATCGCGGAGGTCATTCCCTAGCAACGAACCGTAGTGAAAGAGGTTGGTGTGTTTTGAACGCCGCCATTTTTGTCACAGATAGGTACCATATTCATTTATCCTTATCTCAAGCTTGAATACAAGTATATAAAAATGCTTTCATTTTATTCTAGAGAAACGATCAGATTTTGATGCTGTATTTCATAAATAGATTCTTTTCAGCACACACGAAAACGTCTACACAAAATTATATGGTGCCAGGTACATCCATTTGCCTGCCAGATGTAAGTGTCTTCAAATAGTTTATATTATTCCCAATGGACAGCCAGCATTGGTGTCGACTCAGTGGATTCCTTTCTCGGAATGACATCTGTATGAAAATATAATTTTGATTTATAGTTAGGCTGCTTTTTAATGTGTACACGATATCCCTTATCAGTAAACCATAATATGTATAAATAAACATAGAGCTAAAACCATTGCAACCCGAAAATGTCAGAACATTTTTATTTACTGGATCCTAAGCGATTCATTCTTTCAAGAAAGCTCTTTTATTCTTGTGGATGGAGTAATTTATATATCGAGATGTTTTATTTTATTGCAGTCAGGAACCACAGGTCTATGTCCTCTTGTATAAACATGGTTGACTGAGCATTTAAACTTCCATCTATAATTTACATGAAACCTTTGTTCAGTACGTGTTAAGCTAGAATTGAGAAAGCTTATGAGATTTACTGCTTGACCTTGCACTTTTTTCATTCTTTCTTTCTTTATTTTTTATTTATTTATTTATGCATGATTGCTTTGAAAAGGTGAATAAATAACCAGGTGGTTAAAGTATACCATTTAATTGCAGAAAGAATGTAATCTCACGATTTTGAAGAATATGTACTAATGAACGAATAGTTACAATTTTATACAAGTAAGTACTATATATTTTTGAAAAGGCACTGCAGCAAATTGGAAAATATATTCTCTTCCGCATGCAAGTTTCGAATATTTCAAGGTCTCATTAAGCCCCATGGATGATCGCTAGTGAAATATTTGAGTATTTAACCTGAAACATTGTTCAAGCAAACCAACATCACTTTGGCATTAAGAAACTGTATGGCGAAATGTAGGAAAAATCTTGAACTTTTTGAGGGAATGTGAATTATATATTGCATTTTGACCACATGTTTTATGGATTTTATACATATTATGTTTATCTTTTATATTACATACTCTGTAAAGAATTGTTGACTCCTTTTACGATCTCAACTTTATCTTACTATACTTGATTTTGGAGTATATTTGGTATGTTTTACGCTATAAATTTTCTGCATTTTTATTATACATTTTAAAGCTTTGCCTTCAGTTGGCACAGTATATCCAGAATTGTGCTGAAGTGCCGTAAAATGCTTCTCCATACACATCGCTGCTCTTAATTGAACAAGACCACCTCGGATTCGGGTAGGTTCGAATCCCGGCTGAGTAATACCAAAGACATAACAATATTTATTGTAGCTGCCTTGATTGAGCAATAAGAGCTCAGTGTTAGGACTGGTCGTCCTTGTGTCAGGATAAAGTGACTGCGTGGGACATAATGCTACATGTCTGCGGCATGATGTCCCAGTGTTATACATCACTGTAAAATGTCACACTTTAGACGTGGTAGCGGTATAACTGAACCATTGTTAAATCTACGTTCCAAATATAACTTACACATATGCTTAGTTGAATACGTATCCCAAAGGAGGGGTTATTTACATAAAAGAATATGCGAATATATCCTAACTCTAATTACCCATAATATAATAGCTGACACAAGTATTGACATTATGGCCATAGAACACAATTAATTTTACTATACAGTCTCTACATTTGTTTCTAAGAACTAAACTTTCCACTGTGACAATCAATATTAATCATATGTTAATCTAAAATTCCTTCAAAGATGACTTTATGGTGAAATTATTGTCAAGGGTTGACCTGCATTTTTTGAGAGGCTCAATTATAAACAAAACACCATGCAACGGAACACAGATTTCACTACCGAATCATCACCATGGTCTTATTGCTAGCTGTGCACTGCCGCCGAAATACACACAGACAACCACACCATAAGCTCATATTCCAAAAAATAAACAATTGCTTTTAAATCCTTACCAAAAATACCAAAATCTAACTCTTGTATCACCACCAGACGGAGACAGGAAAAACATTTATCTAAAATTAGACTGGGACTACATTCGTGGGTACTGAACTGGATTTTATTGTGTACTGATTCCTGACAGGGTCGATTTTTTTAGTCAAACTTTTATATTTGCTTGTTATATTTGAATGCCACTACTATTTCAACTTCATACATGAAGTCTTTTGAAATTTACTTGCACGCAAGATATATGACAGCTGTCAGAAAGTGTGTAGTGCTGGTATTATATAGGGTGCAATTTAAGGTTCAATTGTTCTTAAGAAACCCAAACTAAATTTGCTATATCCTCCTTACTTATAGGAATTTTTCAATGCAGTAAAAATCTAATTATAATAAGTGATAAGACCTGTCTGAAAATATGTTTTAAAGTTAAAAACTATTGATATATTAAATTTGAATGGAAATTTAAATAGATATTTAAATTTAAAAAACTAATTTTTAAAAAAAAAAACTTAAATTTTCATACACGTTATAACATTCAGTTTGACAAATTTAAGGCAGCAAAGTTGATTAATGAAAGGTATTTAAAACAAATGGTATTTTGGGTCTGTACAACTGATAACATTATTTCCATGCGTACTAAATCCTGATAGCTCACAGTGATTTTGACAGCAAATTGCAATATGCTTATCCAGATGCATATAGGTGTACATACTAAAGAAACAACGACAGATGCTATGTTCCACATTTATTGTTTCAGGTACTTGCGCAGCTGTTTGTATAACTAATAGCCCACTCAAATTTAAAGTTTTGATGGGATCACTAGCATGTGTTTATAGCAAATATGCATTCCATTTTAATGTCGATAACTACAAAAGTCAACATTGCGATAGGAAAATACCGTTTCAGGGAGGTTCCACCTTACTAAACAATGATGCAAATCTCTCTCATGAAGAATTAAGCCATGAATTTGAGATGCTGTATATCAGTGTGCTGATATGAACTCATCTTGGTCACTTCAATCATCATACTGTATATGTCCTTATGAGACTTTGCTATCACTATTGGACTACTGGAGAGCTTCCAAATTGATCCAGCTCTAATACTTTGTTCCAGATACTAGGCTAGACCTGAAAAGATATAACATGTTTCACTGAATTCTAAAAAAGTAAGATGTAGGCAAATGAAGTTTAAATGTGTTAGATATGGTGATTTCAAAATAACATTCAGATTGCAAATATGGGTAAAAAAGGTAAACTTGACAGAGTGACACTTATAGATGTGAAGAAATGGGCATGTATTAAAGTGATAAATGCATCCTAAAAATAGATAAAGTTTCTACAAGCATATTTAGCCATTTACAGGTTGAAAAACTAATCAGGTAGAGTATGTATCATAAAGTTTACGGCAATGTTGGAACGGTAAGGTTTGCTCATTGGTGCAAACATTAATACATACCAGTATACTGGAAAGTCAAATGACAATGTACCAAATTAAAATTGATTACACTATGAAATCTTATTCAAGAAGAATTTTTTTTAGATATTGCGAGTGAATACAGCCAAATGTGGCAACACAGATCAACTATAGGTACCAATAGATCATATTGTACTTGTTAAAATCACATGTGCAAACATAATTCAAATGATTTGTTTGAACATTTTTAGTCCATTTTTAAGAGTGTTGGTTACCAAGTTATTAAGCTCAATGATTAAATGGAATCAGATATCAGCTGATGCTGCAATACCACACTGTCAAATACAAAATTGAAATATGTTACCATACAGAGGCATATTCATGATGAAAATAACATATTGGGATATTTGAAGCGCACACAGCCAGAACTGTGTCTTAAAGATTCACTATAGGTACTATGTCAGCCTAACCATGTCAACTTTTGATTCTAAACATTCCAAAATATATGCATATTTGTTCATGTCAGCTAAGTAAGCATGTTAGGATCAGTTGTATAAGGTTAATTTTAAATAATCTGTTTGAATATTTCTTATGTAAGCGTTAGAGTGTCGGTTAGCAAATATTATTAGTAATAATTAATGCATAAAACAAAATGGATCATTAGAATTCACATAATATCATCTGGTCCACAATGCTGCACTACAGCAATCAATATCTTAAAGAAACTGAACAATAAAGTGGAATGCATTCTGTGTTCAACTTGCATCATTTTGCTGTTGTCTTACATGCAATGGTAAATACCTGGGTAAAGTATATTTTACCCCTCTGACCTGTATTTCATTCTCTGACAGCTTAATATGATTTTGTAGAGAACTTGAACAGGTTTTAGTATAAAGTCTTCATCTCTGTCCTCTCACTAAATACCTTATAACTATGTTTATAAACAATAACTGACAGCTATACAAGAAGATATGTGTTACTCAGGAAGTTACCCCATCATAAACACATAAATTAACTGTTTGAATCCCAAATAAATAGTTTCAATGACCTAAAGGTACCAAGCAAAGTAGAATTTGTTCTTCATGTAGTTTAAACGAGGGTCTCATTTTGACTAAGAAAGATATTTTCTCTGATAAAATTTGACAAATATCCATCAATTGAGCTTGTATATTGTGTAGAAGAAAATACATGCTGATATTTAATATCATTCCTAATAAATATTATATATGTGCATACTTGGTGGGAAAAAATATTTAATTTAAAAAAAAATATTTAAATTTTCAAAATTAAAATTATTTTATTTTTTAATTTCATTTATATTTATAAGTCAATATACATAACATATTAAAATTTCATGTGTCTATCATTAATAATAAAGATTCTATATCAGTTTAAACTTTACTAAAATGCAGTACTAACAGGCCATAGAACACAAGTAATTGTACTATATTGTCTCTACATTTGTTTCTCAGTACTAAACTTTCCACTGTGTGACAATCAATACAAATCATATATTAATCAAAAATACCTTCAAAGATGACCTTATGGTGAAGTTCTTGTCAAGGGTTGACCTGCATTGTTTTAGAGGCTCAATTGTAAACAAAACACCATGCAACGGAACACAGATTTCACTACCGAATCATCACCATGGCCTTATTACTCACTGTGCAATGTCGCCGAAATACACATAGACAACCACACCATACGCTCATATTCTAAAGAATAAACAATTGCCTTTAAGTCCTTACCAAGAATGCCAAAATCTAACTCTTGTATTACCACCAAACGGAGACAAGAAAAAAAAATGGTATAAAATAGACTGGGACTACATTCGTGGGTGCTGAACCCAATTTTATTAATTGTGTACTTATTCCATTATACGTGGTTTTCAGAACAGAGAGCCTGCGTAGCCGATTTACGGCACGCCGTAAATCACACGAGATTTTAAAAGGTCTCGTATGCTTTCATTGACAGTCATTTTCTTTCACAGGACTAGTCTTGCGATGAGTACAGTGGTATACGAATTTTGTTTCATCATTTTGTTATAAGAGTCAGAAAAAGCATCCAAGCCGTTTTAATGTTATCCTCTTTCAAGCGTTCAAACGATCCACCTAGGTTAAATTAACGTCGTATCGATGATGTTATAATGTCATTTTGTCAGAAAGCGTCGAATATTTTTTAAAGGCAGTCTACCACTAACAATGATTGATTGATTGATTGATTGATTGATTGATTGATTGATTGATTGATTGATTGATTGATTGATTGATTGATTGATTGATTGATTGCATTTTTATGGAGCACCAGCACTGCTAAGCTATTTAGCGCCATACAAAAGGTAATATGTAGGATCATTGAAGTGATAAAAGGTTTCGTATCGACCAGCGATATAAAGCCAAAGAGTTTAAAGTAAAACGATAACATTGTAACAGTAATAAATAAAGCTTCCCGATCAAAGGGGAATGTAAACGATGAAAGAAATTTGACTTCCCTGCATATTGCTTCGTTGGGCACGTAAAATACAACTTCTTTATGTCTTTATACGTTAAATCAGAGGTATAGCAATTTTCAGGGATGATTCATTGATATTCAAGGAAACGCAATGGGTGATGTTTGAGAACTGAAAGATCACAATTCCGCAAATTAATCCAAATTAGCACAACTAATCTTCTACCAAGACGACCCCTTTATATCATATGACCAGGGACTGCCAAAGCTCTGTCTAAATAAAAAGCTCCCCTGTAATTATAATTGTTTAAAAGGAGACTTTATGAAAAATTAAATAAATAGGGACACACAATTTTCTCTGATGTCTGTTTAAAAGGATATAGTAATTCATCAGACGATAAAATTAGTTATTTTGAATGAGAGGTCGAAATGGATAACAACTAATTAGATCGAACACGCATTCAGATATAAGACGCTGCCTCTCTTAGAAAAGTAAGAAGAAACCATATTTTTTTAAAGCAAACTATGACACTGATATTTATTTTCAGCTACTACTACTATCCATCCGACTATCGGTTTATCTATCTACCTATTAATCTATCCTTTTTTTTTGGCTCAGCTACGCATTCAGCTATCTACCAATGAAGCGCTGAACCTGCCCTTTGAATCATTAATTTCCTTGTTAAACTATATCTTGCTCATTACCTGTGTGTGTATATATATATATATATATATATATATATATATATGTATATATATATATATATATATATATATATATATATATATATATATATATGTATATGTATATATATATGTATGTATATATATATATATGTGTATATATATGTATATATATATGTATATATATATGTATATATATATGTATATATATATATATATATATATATATATATATATATATATATATATATATATATATATATATATATATATATATATATAATGTGTGTGTATGTGTGTGTTTTTTTAAGGACGTACCTTCTACTCTCCTCCTACCTATCATTGTATTTACCGACTTCCCTAGCCAAACTTTTTTTGTTTTCATGCATTGAGGTCACACTATGCACATGGGTAGAAACGTGGTGAAAGAGAATAATTGTGAAAAACCTTACGCGGCATAGTGACCGCAGGTTAATTAGCAGTTTCGTTTCCGATGTGATGACTATTCTTTGCCAACAATCTTTTCAAATCCTACCATTCCTACGGTATAGTATGACTAGTATAAATTTGGTTGACAATTATAAAACTCTCTCCCAAAAAAATCTATCTGAATTCGAGCAAGGAAACTGATATGGATATTTTGTGCTGCAAGGGACTACACCTATCTTGTTATTGACCGAGAGCAGGTGCACTGAATCGATTAATTTACACACTGTTCTAAACAAGGCTCAACAATAAGTAATGACACAGGATGTGGATAGATCAAAGTGTCGAATTCCGCATTTCTGACAGAGACGCTATTATAAAATCTTTTCGTGAATTTGAACTAGAAAAAATGACCATGTATTTAGTGGGTTCGTCTTGATGGCATTGATTGGAACAAAACCAAATCATGTATAACCAAAGTGAAACACGAGTTTTGTGGAAGATGGATATCTACGATTTCACACGCACATTTCTGTATTGCCTCTTAAATAAATCACTAATCCGATTTAAGCACAAAATTTTGTACAAACCAAATGAACTGGGATCGGCACGACGCATCAAGACGAGTATAGGGAGTGCCGGATTTAGACAAAGCGAGGCCTAAACTATAGACAATTATAGAGGCCATATTTGGTATCAAAAAAATTTAAGGTGCCCCTTCAGAATGAGTTCAGACTTTGAGGCCCTATAAGCTGTAGCTTGTTTAGCTTATGCCTAAATCCCGTACTGAGTATAAGGTATCATGAGTATAGCTTATCTGTACGAGTACAAGGTATCAGCATTATTACAATGTATCAAGACGAGTACAGCGTATCAACATGGATACTAGGGTACAGGACACCAGCATGAATACGAAAGTATCAAAACTAGTAAAGGGTATGAACAAGGTATCAGCATGAATGCAAGATATTCCGCATTTCTTGCAGAGCCACTTTTATAAAATCTGAGTGCAAGGTATTAACATGAGTACAAAGTATCATTCCGCATTTCTGACAGCTGCTCTTATAAAATCTTTTCGTGAATTTGAACTAGAAATCTGAGTGAAATGTATTAACATGAGTGCAAGGTATTAACATGAGTACAAAGTATCAACATGAGTACAAGGTATCAAACATTGAGTACAGGGTATCAACATAAGTTCAGTATAACAGCATGAATGCAAAGTATTACCCTGAGCACAATGCATCAACCTAGGTACCGATTATCAGCATGAGTACAAAGTAGAACACGAGTATAATACATCAGCATGAGTACAATGTATCAACATGAGGACAAGATGTCAACACCAGTACAAAGTATCAGCATGAGTGCAAACAATGAAGATAGGTACAAGACATCATCATGAGTACAATGTATCAACATGAGGACAGTGTATCAGCACGATTACAAAATATCAACATTACTGCAGGATATCAAGCATGAGTATAATGTATTAACATTACTGCTGAGCAGCAAGCATGAGTATAATGTATCAACATTACTGCAGAGCAGCAAGCATGAGTATAATGAATCAAAATTACTGCAGGGCATCAAGCCTGAGTATGATGTATCAAAATTACTGCAGGGCAGCAAGCATAAGTATAATGTATCAACACGAGTACAAGGTATCAACATAAATACATGGTATAAAATTATCGAGAGAAGATTATCAGTTGACCCAGCGCACTATTCTACAGCATAAGATTATTCTACAAAACAATATGAATTTATGTGTGATTTTGCTTATACTATTGATAAGAATTTTTTTTTTATAAATCAACTGCTGACTTCTCTTTCTAAAACTTTTTCTCAATAGTAATTGAAGATTATTCTCCATACCCTTATTCGTAGTTTTCTTTCCTGTGCATAATATCACCCGTCAAAACTATTTTTCTCAGAATGAGGTGTGTGTGTGTGTGTGTGTGTGTGTGATTTGGAATTTTAACGTAGCTTTAATAATTTTTCAGTCTTATCGCTACAATCTTTGCAGTGTGACAGTTTATGGTGATGTCTGTTACTGGGGCATCATGCCGCAGACGTGTAGAATCATGTCCCAACCAGTCACATTATCCCGACACCAGTCCAACCAGTCATAACACTAACTTCTTAAAGCGAGACAGCTGTTGGTACCATTTTTATAAGTCTTAGGTATGACTCAGGCGAGATTCAACCACGCAACACTCGATGCTGACGCTGTAACCACTAGACCATTCTCAAAAAGGAATAGGAACATTGAATACGAGCTTTGTACATTGCTTCCATGAAAGCTATTTACTATGCTATAGCAAATTATCTTGCCCGCTTCAATTTATTTCATATAGCCCATAGAATACGTCCTTTTGTCCTATTTTCGTTTTTGGGACGCATGTTAGATTGCTGTTATGTGAGCTGCAACAGCGACTCAGGCCTCTTGTTAAGTCGATCTCTGTACTGAGTGAGACTTTAAAAGAGAAAAAGCAGCCATCATCATAGCAACAGTGGAATGTAGACTTGATTCAATAGCGCTGTGCAAAAGGACATTAGTAGTACATGTTGTAGGCTACGTCTATCAGAAAGCTTCCTGGAAGGCTTTAGATTTAAGTAAAATTAGTTGCAGATAATTTTCATTTAAAGCTGCAGGATCTTCAAACAAACAAAGGAACAGTTACACAGCAAAATTATAGCGTTCAATGATGTTATTTCCCGATGTTTAAATAATACATTTGCTTTCAAAATATTAGTGAAACTTCACAGAAAACGATATAGTTACTAACTAGTGTAGTGTCGTTGTTTTCAGGCAAGAAACGTGTTATTTACCTAAATATGGTCAGTATAACCATTTGATGGTGACTTGTATTGTTTGCATATTTCCCTTCCTATGTGCAAATGGCTCTTTAACTTTCGTGACCAAGAAAACTTCATGTTTTCTCACGATAAACCATGGTGCTTGAAGAGTAGCTGCAATAATGTTTTCTCGAACTAATTAAAATCGATTAGATAAAAGCATTGCAATGCATGTTAGCATACAAAATGGATATAAGAGAGTAATGAACCAACATGAAATGAAAGAGGAAGGTTGGACTGGGAAGAAAGTGCAGATGTGTCTAATTTGAAAACACGCAACACCCTTTTTGCCAACAAATCTTCAAACGAATAATACAGACTATGGCTAGGATATAAATAAAATGACACTCGCTCTCCTTTATATCTCCTTTTCAAGGCGTTTCTTATGACAAGAAAGCACACAGGAGACGGAACCAAATGTATATAAGGCATATTTACACATGAAAACCCGAATTTACACATTCTTTGCTTTACAAATTACTTACATTTCAAATATTGTTAAACTGTATCCTTATTAAAAAAAAAAGCTTTATATATTCACATAATAGTATTTGACTTCAAGTTTCAAACCCTCTCACATGTTTAACAATTTATGATTTTGTTCAATTACAATGAGACAAATTTTATGTCAAGGACGATTATGTCCAAATATATGTCAAAACCGATTTCTCTTTCTTCACATCAGTGACACTGCTAATTCATTTTTAAGCTTGCATGCAAAATGTTACAACTGTTCTTTATTATTTAATGAAATTGAAATGCCAATACGCACCTGACAGATGTCGTCTTATCATCTGCGTCAACATAGGGGTTGCAAAAAAATGCATTTTTGAATGCCAATTAGAGTAACATAGTGCTTTAAAAAGGCAACATGACTCTGCCAGAACAATACAATGCAAGATGATGTGATACCTGGAACTCGTAACAATAGTTATTCTCGCAGTACAAATATATTACTTTTGTTCACTTAAAATGTATCATGATCACTTCAAGAAAGCGTGTGTGAACTATTTTTAACGTATCCTTAACAATTGTTCAGTCATATCGCTAATATCTCTACACCGTGGCAGTGTATAGTGATGTCTAGCACTCTAGCACTGGGGCATCATGCTTGCAGACATATAACATCATATCTCACCCAGTCATATTATCCTGTCACTAGCCCGACCAGTTCTAACACTAACCTCTTAATGCCGAGCGCCTAGTGAGGAATCTGGCAGTACCAATTTTATAAGTCTTTGGTATGACTCAGACGGGGTTCGAAAACGCGACCTCCCTCATCCGAAGTGGACACTCTAACCACTAGTCCACCGGATACAACTTGAATCATTCTTCAGTATATTATTGGAGATTCGCAATATTACATGGACGAGTGCCTGATATAGGTGAAGTGTGACAAAGTGAATATTGATAATATAACCATTTTGTCTTAATTTGGATGAAATTGCCATTCTATTAATTTTCGCTCGTCAAGTTCTTGATACATGAAAATAGACATTTCTTGTTCATGTACATCGGAGGTTACTAAGAACATGTGTAGATTATTATAACAAAATTGTATTCGCGTTTTAGTTGCTTCCAAAAAGACAAACAGAACAACAGTTAAAATGTAAAAAAAAATAATCTTGAATTAAATATGATTGCTCTATCGCTGATTCAGTGATTGAATCATTGCAATTTTTCAAGCAGCTAGATTATCTTCGTAACTCTACTGGGAATACATTGAATTCCTGACTCTAAAATTAATCGGTATTTTAATTTCATGTTGCAATTTAAAAATAATCCTAATTATTCCCATTAAACTTTAGATTATGCTGAAGCTATTCATCTAGAAATAAATGATCAACAATTTAATGAACTCAATCGCCTTCTTAAATATGTCCTGTCCCATAAGACACTACGGAAGAAGCAACTAATGCAAAAATATTCCTCTGTTAAAATCTTTGACATCCAACGGTCCTTAACCGCAGCGGTTCTGGTTGCCGTGATCGGATTCAGTCGGATTAAGAAATTCATGACTCAGCTGTATACATTTAAAAGCACTCTTTGCCACTTTGCCGGAATGTGTCTTAGGTAGTAATATATTGGTGAAATTGTTGGTTCATGTACACGTTTCAAAATATGTATCGATGATATTGCCGTCTCTTCCAATATGTTAATCGAATTAGCATGATTACACAAGAGTAACAATGATACAAGGAAGAATCAAACTTAGACTGAAAGATTCTATATACAGAATCTTCCTTTGATAATTCGTTTTCTTAAGATTTCTGGTCTATTTCAACATGGCAGTTATTTGCAGGATGAACTGTTGGGCACAATGTTTTGGAAACAACCTTATATACCTTGTAATTCTTTAATTCCTCTTAGTTGAGGTCTTTTTTTATATAAACGTAACATAATGTCCAATGACGTCGTAAATTTCGAACCTTATGGTTTAGTTTAAAGCTTCCGTGTATACAAATGATACAGCGTGTTTCGAACAGAAGTCTCTGCTTGGCTACCATTAGCAGCAGGTCAAGATCTGATTCTCTCTGTTGTCGAAGATGCAGGGTACGAGATTAAATCTAGAGCCATTTGGACTTGTCTTCAAGCTTGAAGAGAAACTAGGAAGCTAAATTAACAAAATCCTAGTCATTTCGCCATATTAATCTCAATCCAATTCTTTATAAAATATGGCATCGAGCAGAACATTTTGCAGGAACTAAGCCCCAATTATAGTCTGATTTCCGCAAATTGCATAATAATTAGAAATACGCAGCAGTAAGCAATTTGTTATCTCATTTATCTTCATTTCTTTTATGTCATTTATCTCAGTTTTACCGTATCTCTCACACAACAGTACTGTTTGAAAAAAATGTCAAAATGTAAACTAAAAAGGTGTTACCAGTAGGTGATCATTTTAGCGATAGCGTGTTATTTCCAGAGACTGACACTCCTTTTCAAATTATTCGTGGGTACATTGCGTATTAATTGAGAAAAATACACATTTTTTGAAGGTCCGTGTATTCTAATAGAGTTGTATATATGTGGAACTGTGAAAGGCTTGTGCATTGACGGCTATCATGGTTATCATTATATTTATTTGATCTCTTTTGAAAAGAAAATAAAACTTCATCGATGCCCAAGAATCCTTCATTGTCATCCTTTATCTTCTTCATCTCGAAAACAAAATCAATGCATATCTCTAACACGGCCTGTTAACGAAACTGTTCCATGGTTCAGTTTACTAATTCCATAACAGTGAACACGTGCAGTCTCAGATGTAATAGATTCTTCGTTAGTGTAAATATAGACGACCATAAATTACACTCCAAACTGTTTTAAACATCTACATTTTCAGTCTTACTCGAAATTATAAATTTACCGGAAACTTTGGGTACAGACGCCACGCATTGCATTTTTATTTGGGTATGCATAAACGATACTAATTGAAACTGATAGGGTTTTGCCGACCTAAAAATAAATCGCAGAACACGTGGATTTTTTTATACGCTTTGTGTCTGAAATTCAGCAATCCACCTGTTCGAGCAAAGATAAGGCATGTAAATAAAATTCCCATCATACACAAACTTTCCAATAGGTTCGTGTATGATAAGGAATTTTATTTGTTTCCGATGTATTGAAAGCAGATTGCACTGGCAGTCACTTTCATCTTTGGCGAGTAAAAGAAAATCATGATAGTTGCAGTATGCATAAAGTAAAATCACGCAGAATATGTTGACCTCACATGTGTTGTATGGAACAATTAGAAGTAAACGTAAAGACATCACACCCGTTACACGGACCAATTTGGAATAAGAGTGAAGACCTCACTTGTGTTATACGGACCAGTTAGGAGTAAGAGTAAAGATTTCACTCGTATCATACGAACCAATCAGGAGTAAGAGTAAAGACCTCACGTGTATTATACAAACCATTTAGAAGCAAGAGAGTGCACTATGGGAAATACTACTTTTTCCGAAGCTAATCTGAAACCTTGCATCACATGTGGATATATACAACTGAAATTCCTTGTCGTCAAGCACGACGGTACGTCATCAATATAGCATATAAGAGTGCATGTGTCACGTTTCGTTTTATAGCGAGAAGACATCGAATCACTGTCTTATAGAGATCCGATTTCCTACCCGGATCTAATTCTTCGTGATACAGTTACCGCGAACGAGTAACTGCATCGCTAACCCATGTTTATCGTTTCAAATAAAAATGCATTCTCTCGTTTGCTTTTTATATATTTTATTTTTTGGTCTTATATTTGAATTCATGAATTATAGCAACCCTGTCATGTTATAATATCAAAGGAATAATAAACCCTTTGGTAAAGTTTGCGACACATTTGACTTTCCAAGTCGGTTACGTGATAGGTTATGAAAACACTATCAACACATTAGTGGCTTTATTATGTTGAGAAAAGAGTAACTAAGCGCCTTTCGAAAGGAAATAACTAATCAGCCGATCCCTTCAGGCCTGGTTGGATATCACACCAGCTTAAATGATGATTTCCAACTCAAAATGTTAGTCCTGGAGTCGTACTAATACCCTTGCGAAGGTTTTATGAAACAGAAAACTGTTTAGATGCCGTACATAAAACTAACAGAACACATGATCAAAAGTCGAGATTTAATCACTTGGTTTGCCTTTTTGCCTTTTTCGTCGTTTGTGCTATACCTCGTAAAGATCTTTCATTGCATCTTGCAACACTGACAATATTTCCTTCATCAAACTCTTACGCGTTACGTTGAGAGGTGTCTTGAAAAAACAATTTATCTTTGCCATATGTTTTCGTAATTCCATTTAGCACAACAGAACGAAATCCTACCGAGTACATTTACACACACACACACACACACACACACACACACACACACACACACACACACATTTGAATGAATAAATGATGGCTGATTATGGCTTGGCTTACGCAGATTGCTTTGATTAATTTCCAGTGTTGGGTTTATGTCCTTTATTAATTGGTATGGTTGATTGATACCAAGAAGATCTGTTAACTTTTATTTTTCGTCAGGAAGCATACATGTTGAATTTTAACTTCCAAGTTGCTAACAACCGTCTGAACTCGCTTATAAGACAAATTCACCGATGGTTACACAGACCCAGATCTGGCGTCGCATAATACGCCAGGAGATCTGAGTGTGTTTAAGGTTTTAAGGGTAGAACAAACGGCATACACCTTGGTCTGTAGGCTCTTTATGCTATGACAGAGCACGATCATTGCTTTATGCAATTGGACTCGACTTATAAGCGAGTACAGACAGTAAGCTTTTAAAGCTATCAATAAATCAATAGTCTTTATCAGTGCTCTTTATTTGTGAAAATGTGCAAAAACTTTCCATCTGAAAAGGTTTAATGACAAATAAGGAAGATTATAGATAATAGTTATGGGGCGTCGGAAAATGTGCACGATTATATCGAAATAAATTGTTTTATTATTATTAATATTATTATTATTATTATTATTATTATTATTATTATTATTATTATTATTATTATTATTATTATTATTATTATTATGATTATTATTATTGTTGTTGTTGTTATTATCATTATTATTATTATTATTATTATTATTATTATTATTATTATTATTATTATTATTATTATTATTATTATTTATTTTTATTAATAGCATTGTGGTTATACAAGACATGTGTAATTCTCAAGCGACTAGTTGCTTTCTTCATCGGTGCTAACATATTAATTGTAAAGAATTCTTTAATAATAATAATAATAATAATAATAAGAAGAAGAAGAAGAAGAAGAAGAAGAAGAAGAAGAAGAAGAAGAAGAAGAAGAAGAAGAACAAGAAGAAGAAGTAAGAAAGAAAGAAAGAAAGAAAGAAAGAAAGAAAGAAAGAAAGAAAGAAAGAAAGAAAGAAAGAAAAAAGAAAGAAAGACTTCAAAATATAACACACCAATTTAATATATTATAATTGCAATGCATTATTCTTTCGCTCAGTATGTGTTGTTGTTGAAAGTCATCATTTAATAATATTGGACCATACAAGTTTAATTGAAGTAATCTTGTAAGAATTATATTATGATCGTGAAAAACAGATACGATATAATAAGTTTTGCTTAGCATTAAGCATAGCGAATTCTCCCATGCCATTGGCCACTTTTTTTCAATGCCAATAGTCCAAGCAATTACTCATTTTGTAAGGACATTAACCAAGCACCTGCCACTACGTCACGTGGTTAGTAACACGGCTTTTTTTAAGAACACTTTGATGGATGGACTAAAATTATTTAACGAGACTTAGGGTATCCTTATTCAATGTCTTTAAAAGAGTAATGAATATGACGCTTGAATTATATAGACCATCAAGGTATTATGTGGGATTTCAGAATTTGTTTCATTTTCTTTTCATCTTATTCGTTTCAAAAAAGTTTAAATTTATTTTTTTAAAACTGCTTAGTTTGTCAAAATATTTATTACATTTTATCAACCCCTGCATTATAAATTGATAGCAGCCAAAATTACGGTCGGAAAGTATGAATTTTCTCATGTTATGGAAACTTTACCTAGCAAATGTAACTCTGCAAACGTGAGAGCCACTTAAGAGCTCTTACCATTACACACATGGGAACATTCTTTAATAAATAAAGTGGAAGTCAAACTAAGATGATGAGTTGTATTTAGAGTTTACAATAAAACACATCGAAAGCAATTGGAACAAAACAGTATTATGTTGAAGCTTATTTATAAAGAACGTCAATAAGGCGAGCTCTTCGGTGACACCGAGTCAAAACTAAAAAGTTGTTTGGCGTGCTGCACGATATTCTAACGTCTATCCCTAGCACATGTGCGTCCTTAATTCGCTAAATTGGCACCACTTTGTGTTGTTATTTATTTATGTGTGAATTTATCTAATATTTCAAAAACAGATATCGTGTTCGGCTGACATGCCATACATATTAAATACCCTTTCGCAATCATGTGATACAGACAATACTCATCAGAAAAAAATTGTAGGCAGCATTGTAATTTTGACAAGTTGCAAAAACAGAGATTTCTGGAAGAAAAAATTTGTTGAAATATAGTAATGAAAGACGTGAAATTAAAACGAACATCTTATAAAGTAAATATCCCGTTATGACCAGTTGAATGCTTAAATAATTTATTCATGTTTTTTTTTAGTTGCAACGCGGTTACCAAAGCCATATTCCGAAAAAGTATAGTTAATGTCCGATTATTACGTAACCCATGACACTTTGCCAGATATTTACATGCAACTTTTCCAGTCATGTGACTGACACTAGTAATCTTTGCAGACACTGAATTTGCTATGGTTGGTTGGTTATAAGTAATTTCATCTGACAAGAAAAAGCAAACGGAATCTTACGTACCTCTTTCCAACTTACATGAATATATTTCAGATCAAATGATATTTCTTTTCATTCTTACAGAATAAGATTGAGACATTGTGTAGCTAAACATTTGATGTATGTTATCGGAGAAAGGAAAGCATTGAATCAAGTCGCATGATATGTCATGCAGAACTTGGAGAATGGCTACTCTACAGATAAAACTTAGTGGAAACAGAAATCGTCTGACAATGTGTTATTTATCAAAACTTCGATAAGCCTCGACTTTACCAGGAATAGTTTGCGTCTGTTGTTACTGTAAGAGTGTTTAATTATCCTTGTCCAATGTCATAAGAAAACAGATGGGCAGAACGTAAATTATCAATTATATTGACTCCACTAACGTTAGCGGAGGCAGAAGAAAATGATTTAAAACACATTCACTGAAGAATATAAACAATTTATGAAAAGAAACAATTAGAAAAATGTTCTGCCTTGTGTTAGATTCTCGATGTTGAATATTGCATGAACGCGCAAGTAACATTCTTCATGGTGAATAATGAGTCAACGCTTGAACTACATTCTCTAGGATAGCTATTACATGAACGCTTTAGTTATATATTCTCTGGCGAATAATACGCGAACACCTTTACAGATTGTGTACTAGATTTAGTGTCTGCATCTACTTAATTTCTTAAAAGGAACACGCGTCATCGCTCCCAATCGAAGAAAATATTAGTGCAATAAAGAAAAAATTCTCAATTTTTCTTTCTTCTCTGGGCATACTTAGTGTTTGAGATTATTAAAAATAGCTGCTTAGCAAAACTTCATCTGTAATCACACACTTACACGCACACACACACACACATGCACGCACACAACTGAGGGTTAACAATCCCTTAGTGTATGAGCTAGGGGTTAAATAAAAAATTTGGGGGTCAAATCTGTACTGAAAATATTTCATCATATCCATACTTTTTCATCTGAAATAGTATATTGCAACTTGTAGAGCACACACACACACTCTCTCTCTCTCTCTCTCTCTCTCTCTCTCTCTCTCTCTCTCTCTCTCTCTCTCTCTCTCTCTCTCTCTCTCTCTCTCTCTCTCTCTCTCTCTCTCTCTTTCTCAAATATAAATAAACCAACACGCACAAACAGCACACTAATGCATTGTCCATTCAAAGGATAATTTTATTAGTTTATTTTCCTTTTAGCTTAAAGTCGTACTTTTAACAGTCTATTTATAATCTTTTGTACCAATACTATAGACCAACACATTGCATATAAGCCAATGCAAAAATTCTTGTAAATCTTTTAAACCTAATGACAGTTAATTTACTGACTGTCATAAAATGTGTGGTATCATCGGTTTCATTGTACTTCGTCCTAAAACACATTTATCCCACAATCAAATAGGCTAATGATTTATTTTTTCTTGAACAAGTTACACTTGAACTTTAAGATCTTTTGTTGTAGCAAAGTTAACAAAGTCTGCAACGATCCCCTGAAGTTTTAATCTAAATAATGGATTTTTCTCTACAAGTTTACTTATTTCTTTGTTCTGAAAGAATATCTTAAGTAAAAATGTGTTCAAAAGATATCTGGTGGTGATCAATGGCAGATTTTAAAAAATTGTTAAACCTTTTAAGAAAGGATTATTCACGTGTACAGTCTTCGCAATCACAAAATCAGAAGTCACACCGGTAATCCCAATGGATGTGCTGTACTCCAGTCAAGGGAATATTTTCTCCATTTTTCATTAAAGTGCAAGCGCAAAGCACTGATAAACATTACCATTTCGTTTTCTGCTTCTTTTACTTTCTTAGTGCACGCCGTTTTAATATCGAGATCACATTTTAGTGCAACAAACATTGAGGTTAAATATCAGGACTACAGGGGTTCGTTACAAAGAAAATTTTGACACCGGTCCGCACCCCTCGTTACTTTATCCTAATTATGTCTACTAATTTCCAACTTAAACCAGTCGTAATGAAGAATCATTCAATTTTCAAAACAACTCTACACACTTTGTTTAGATTGTGACATATTGGGAACCATGCAAAAATTGTTCGCCGATTTTGATTTTTGGAAAAATGATGGCCCCTAAGTACCGTTTGCATTCGAATACTCTTTGATTTCCACACTGACAGAAAGTTAAGATCCGAACAATCTCCTGTTTGCACTCGGATACTCTTGGATTTCGCCATTGACAGAAAGCTAAGATCCGAACAATCTCCTGTTCGTATCTTACGAACCGCTCGAGTATTCTACTCGCCAAGAATGTTTATGCGTTGTGTGACTTTTACACCGCAGTGATATATTATGTTACTCTCTCTCTCTCTCTCTCTCTCTCTCTCTCTCTCTCTCTCTCTCTCTCTCTCTCTCTCTCTCTCTCTCTCTCTCTCTCTCTCTCTCTCTCTCTCTCTCTCTTTACATAAAGATTAGCGTAATTATTTATGTTAATAATCCGTTGTTGCTAACTATAGATCATATATGTTTAATCATTTATTTAATATATCATATTCAAAAAGCCTTCATATTTTGATTGAAATCTTTTCTTGCGACTATTTGGTGCACACGCGTGTTGGAGAGATCTTCAGAACGTTTTCTTTCAAAGCATTCGGACGTAACAGTTGTTATAATGTTTCAAAGAGAATGACAGACTGAATTCTAAAGCGCTAAGTCCATGGCTAACTACTAATTTAATCTTTACATCTTAATGGAACAAGAACGGGTCCCTTTGCCAGCTTTGTCATCCCTGTATGACAATCTTGTCAAGAGCAAAGCACTGATAAACATTATCAATTATTGAATTAATCTTCGAAACGTCAGGACCAATTCAAAATTTGATGGGTGATCATAGTTCATTAATTCGTTGAAGTCTTATAATTTTTCCATTAACTTTATTAATATGTTTCATTCGACCAGATGGTTCCAGGAACGATTTTTGAGACGAGGACAATTAACCAACCATTCTTAAAAATCTAAAATCTATATTAATTTCTCCAAAACGAATAATGATTATTTGCAATTGTAATAGTCTTCCACAATAATAACTATGAAATAGCTATTTAAAAAAGGAACGATGACATCATCATCATCATCATCATCATCATCATCATCATCATCATCATCATCATCAACAACAACAACAACAACAACAACAACAATAATAATAATAATAATAATAATAATAATAATAATAATAATAATAATAATAATAATAATAATAATAATAATAATTTCTTATATTCGAATCGATTGTTTTGGAAAAATATATTTTTAAATATTTACTGTGCCATATATGTACAAGAGGTGTTAACGAGATACATTATTTTGATTGCCTGAACATATACTTTCCTTGTGTGTATGTGTGTGTGTGCGAGTGTGTGTGTGTGTGTGTGTGTGTGTGTGTGTGTGTGTGTGATTGGGATTTTTAATTTAGTTTTTAAAAATTTTCAGTCATACGATGCCTGCAGTGTGGTAGTTTACAGTGGTGTTTAGCACTGGAGAATCGACCACCGTAGTGGTCCACGTTTCTTGCATCGTTCTGTTCAACATATAGTTTTTATATCATTATTTTTGTCGTAAATAGTGTTAAAATCAAAGATATTGCCATGCCCTATACAAAAATTACACTTTTTTACGAATTCTTTCCTAACGGCAATACATTTAGAAGTAATCTGAAGAAAGAAATTTTATTCTTGGTGCTAAAGCTGTATCAACTCACACACGTTGACCAGAAATGAAACATAACTCAGACAAAACAAAGGCTACATCGGAATGACTTTTTTATTCGCTGAGGTATCTCCGACATTGTTAAGAAAAACGAAGTAGGTAAGAAATTATTATATACCTAGTAGCCGTTGGAAATACCACAGTGTCATATGAAATGCCTAACAAATATAAAATAGAAATATAATGTCTTTGTCAAGTGTCGTCATTTAAATAGAACATGTAATCCTCTTCTATGCTTTGAAAAGGGGGTTTTCTGCTTCATGCCTTTGTTTTTCATGAAATACATACATACATAGATACATACATACATACATACATACATACATACATACATACATACATACATACATACATACATACATACATGCATGCATGCATGCATGCATGCATGCATGCATGCATGCATGCATGCATGCATGCATGCATACATACATACATACATACATACATACATACATACATACATACATACATACATACATACATACATACATACGTACGTACGTACGTACGTACGTACGTACGTACGTACGAGCGTGCGTGCGTGCATAGATGCTTACATACATAGATACAGACAGACAATCATACATGCACCATCATTCATATCAATATTTTGACGTATTTTATTTTAGAAAGCACATCATTGTTAAACGTTTACTTTGGGTTCAAATGCTTTGAGCACGAAGTTAAAGGATATACAAGGTAGGCTAACATCTAACATTAACACGCGATACCAAAAGTGAAGAGGCTAATTACTATCAATTTAACAAAAGGTGTGTACTTTGCAGTGTGAAGACAACTTAATGAAAATGTTTCTTGTTAAAGGATCGAGGGAACTCTAATGGTGTTTTCATTTCACAGCTAAATACGATCCTTTCCCATTTAGCTTCTAAAACAACCAGTTTTGACACTTGAGATATACATTGTCTGGATATACAAGTAACAAACTAGGTTATATCAACTATTTAAACGCAGCTATATGTAACAAATATCAAAAGGGATTTTAATTGTGCAAGGAGTTAAACATCTCGCGAACATATGACAAAATGCTGGCAGATTCAGTCTAATTATGTTTAACTAGGATATTAAATGTTGGGTTGCTGTCATTACGTACATGGACTAGAGGAGAGACACACGTGTATGAAGATTAGAGCATCACATTGCACTTAGTATTGTGTACTTGCAGGTATTTGATACCAAGAAATACCGTGCGGCATCGTATATTCAACGCAACGGTTCACCATGGATCTGCCACGACAATGAAAGAAGTTGTAACACTTAACACGAACAGCAAACCAACTCTAACGAGCATTCGAACTGATGTATGAATAGTCTTGTAGCTGTCCATTTGAGTTCTAGAATTATGTTGTTTATACCATAATTCTTCGCTATAGAGAAATGACTTAGAGAAACGACTCATACGAAAATATGTACATCGACAGACAAAACATAATAGGAAGTGGAGACGTCTTTTATATCTGAGGTAAGTTTAAATGTGTATATCTTTTCGGCGATGAATGTGGTTGTACAGAACAAGTACTTGGGTACATTTTCGAGTTAAAACTATTTGTTTGGGATGTCGTTGTAATTCGGTTTGTCTAAGATCCGTGGCAGGTTTTCACACTATGTTGCATAAGGGTCAAAACTTATATTGTGTGTTCGAATATTTTTCAACATTTTATAAACTTATTTGATTAATAAATATTTTAAAGACACCATATTCTGACAATGGTACTTCTGAGCAATTGCAAGTTGTAATTCTCTGCAATAAGTCATACGTATTTAGTTATCTATTGACTCAAATAGTTAATCTCAGAACTGTAAGTTTTCAAACGTACCTTTGATATGTGATTCGCAGATATTCGCCTCACACTTCCAATGATCACAGATTTCTCTCAGTGTAGAAGACAACGTTTACGTCATCGGATTTTAAGTTTCAAACCCAAGATTACTTTTTATACTTACAACGTGCATACCTACCATGTACGTCTACATAAACATTATTTGTAGTATTGATATTGTAGTTTGTCGATGTTAACCATAGAATAAAAACTCCACACATATTTTAGCAGGTGATAAGTAATTTGATAAACAATCAGTATGAGCCATTTGAATGTGAATAGACTGTTTTTGTTTTGTACTTTTTGACAAATGAAACAATAATGGGCGTGTTCCATTAGTTTCCTAAAGTCACTATCCATATTTGAATGGAAGAAGTATATAGGTAAATAACAAGTGATGTTTAATTTCATTGATTGATAAGTCTAATCCAGACATAAAAGGTTCCTAATCAATATTTCTATATTTGTAACTAATCTGTTTTGCTGTTACATGACCATAAAGTAGGACTGCACGTTCCGCAAGCATTTTTATAGAGTATTTTCTTTTGACACATTCTAAATTGACATTAATTGCAAGTTTACATGACATAAGCCAGCTGTATTACATTAAAATTAAGATCAGATGTTAAAAGAAGTCAGAACATGCTCAAAAAACAAACACAGCAACAATTACATTGAGGTTTATTCTTTCAGAAATTAAAACACAAAAAACGCGTATACAGATAAAATTAATAACGAGAAGAACACCGTGCAGAAATACAATATCGTTCTAAGTCCCATGTTTTAGAAGTGAATGTTTTCAATTTGGAAAACCTGTACAAGCTTTCCTTTATTATGACTTTCCACAAGAATGAACATTAAGTTTTATTACATTTCCTCCATAAGACTGACCGCAAACGCCAGTCTTTGTTAAATCGACTCAGTGATGTAGAAGAATACCGTATGACCATCTTGCTTTTAACGCTACAAAAGTATGAAGAAAGTTCTGAAAATGTGCACGATGTACAACAAAATTATTTATCGAGCGGTAGGTAAATATAGCGCTTCAACGTACTCCCAACGCAGTT
>JAEAOA010001664.1:1162500-1367500 GCA_016746295.1 Potamilus streckersoni | reverse complement strand
ATATATATATATATATATATATATATATATATATATATATATATATATATATATATATATATATATATATATTCATTATATAAATGTAACAAATAATAATTATCTGGAGGTAAAAGAACAGACAAATAATATGCCTTAAGTTAAAGATTAAATCGGGAAGGGTGGGTCCAGCTGATATAAAAGACATCTTTTGGAGATACGTGTTGAATTTTATAGCAAATTGAATAGGAAGAAAAATGTTTCAAAGTGATTTGAAAATATATTTTAAACAAGTCTATACAACGATGAGTAGTAACATCTTGCTAGCAAAAGGCTATCTGACGGCACAGTCATCTCTATGGTAAAATTAACAAATTCGGTTAGTAAATCTCTAACGTGTAACAGTAATAAAACCTCCGGTGAGCGCACCTCTATGTAAACTAACAAAAAGACCTATTAGTGCGTAAATATTTTTCCATGGTGTAACTAACGATAAGCTATTTATATTTATATCTCTGTAAGATTGCATGTACGTATATATTTTTTTTTTGTGATAAACAACGACTTTCAATGCGTTGCCATTCGAACTTCTCAAATCATTCTTGGAATAGGAATATCAACGCAAACCCAATAATGTTCAACATGCTCTGCACTATTTTCATGAATACGATCGAATTAACATAATGCTATTATATTTGTTTCAGCTGTTATATCTTATTGCATGATGTTTTAAACAAAGAAACATTAAATCCCGTATGACAAGGAACGCAACCATTGATTACAGTAATAAATGCATGTTTTTGCGGGGGTGGGATGGGGTGTGGGTTTTGCTGTCCGGCCACTCAGCTCGGAAACAACTTGCTCTACTATAAATTGGGGAGTTAATACGCTAATAAACAGCTTGACTTGGCGTCATACAGCTAACATTTAGTATGCAGCTGTTGCACTGCATCAACTAATTGTATTTTCGATTGGTGATTGGGTACAAGGTTTGTAAGGTGATTTTAAATGAACCATTACCATTTACTCTATATGTCACCATGGTAACGACTAAAATTATATAATCTTTAAATTATGATAAGATTCAGAAAGTAAACACTGTACTGTAAAACCTGTAAATATGTTGAACATGTTGAATGGTATGTTTTATTATAATTTGCAAATAATTAGGTATATAAAATAACTTTCCCCTGCGTTCTCACCTATCCACCAACACCTGTGCATAATTGAAAACAACCAAAGGATATAGAACGCGCGGGTAACAAATTAAAACATTTTTGCTAAGTCTGTGTCGCTAACTATTTTGTTCCTTGTGCGTTTTAATGACATGGATGTTATTCCATCTTGACCAGAGCGGAAATGTTAATTAGACCAAGACATAAGGAAAAAGATACGTGTCACTAGTAGGAAACAAAAACCAACAGCAGCCAGGTTTATGTGAGTTTTAAACAATTTAAGTGCTTGATAGTCATCTTATCTTATAAATGATTAATCTACACAAAAACATTCCTCTTGTATACTTTAGATTTAAGAGAAAACTTATACGGACTTGATTTCTGACAGTGAAGTGCTCATGTTTTCTTCATTAACGTCAGCAATACACAATCTGAAAAAATAAAAAACGTATGGCTTCCTACAATATACATTGATAATAGCAACGAATTCTCTGTTAGGCTTAGAGCAATTCACGCCGTGAAGTTAATTAGGAAGAATAATACACTTTAGTTTCCGTTGTATCCTCTTACAAGACGACTGTAAAAGGTGCCACCACTATGAGGTTTTGGTTGTAGGGGATTGGGGGTTGGGTGCTTCCACTATTTATTTATACTATTGTTGAAGACACACCCAGGTTCCAGTTTGGTTTGGAAATTGATTCAGTGAAAGTTAGATATACAGTTCCGAGTACCCAGTCAAAAATGCCGACGATTAAATGATTAGAGATACAAAAAGGTGAAGGTCATGAACAGCAATATAATAACAATTAAAAGATCAATAATTCGAATTTCCCAAATACACTTCTTCCGCTCGACCCTTTTCTAGCCTATCGCATCATTTGATTCATAGTGTGAGAGATTTCCACCTCTCATTGTGTTCTATTCATCTGTGTATTCCTATTTAATCTCCTAATTCCCTCTCGTCCTCCCTGACTCACTTCACCTTCCTCCTCCTCCTCCCCTTCTATCCCTCTTTCCTGTATCGACTGCTGCATGTTGTCGACTCCGACTACATTGTCAGTCTCACTTCCGTCTCCCTCTTAGAAACTCAGGACTACAAAATTGCACCGGATGTTCTGTCCCACCGAATATCTTCTTTTGAAAATACATGGATGGTACAATATTTTCCTCAGCGCTCACATCTCACATTACACACTGCCAATCATCAGATAACGGCTATTAAATTTCACCGGTCACGCATTCATTCACACCGAAATACACATACATTCTTGTATGGTAAAACACAACATAATAAAACAATATAATAAAAGCACGGTATCAATTACTCGCGTACATACAAAAATAAATTGGTACACATCAGTTCATACTCATAATTCCATTACACAAATCAATAAACAACATCCAGACGCATATCGTTACATCACAACTCACACTAAATACACAAATAATATTTATACATCCATGTTGTGATATATTGAAACATCTATTGTATATTATATTGTATACTTTAATCATTTTCCTAAACTCCACTTCAAATATGCGTACACTCTAACATTACTAAAGGAATTGGTTATTACTAATTAACATACCAGGGAATTACAATATTAACTCTGAAGAACTTGCAATATTCTTAATTTTCTACGCATACTCAAATACTTAAATTCTTGTCTCAAATACGATTATAAGTGAAGCACTACAATGTAATTCTTCATACTAAAACGATCCCAGTAATTAAGTATACATACTACAAATGATTACAATTATGAGGCATTAATGTTTTGCAAACATCGAGCAAATAGCTTACTGACCTTGTCGACACTTTTCCTTCTCTTACATTTCTGGCTCTAACGTACCCGCCAATTACGAGTGGCTTTAGGTATAAATCGGATCTAAGACTTAATCCCACCTCTATCTTAATTCCGATTGGATGTCGCTGTGGACTGTCCCAGTCAAACTTAGCTGATAATGTCTTCTCGCTTGTCTGTCTACGTGGTGGGTGATCCTTTCGCTCCCTGGACGAATGTTCAACGCCTGGATGTGATGACTACAAGCAATTTGACTGGCGGCTATTCTATAATCTCGGTGATTGGCGATTTGCATGATCGATTAACAATGCTTGCGGCGATGTATAAGCATCAAACGCGGTATTAATATATCCAAGTTTATATATTTCCTGATAACATGGACTGCAATCGTGACAACGACTCCTACTGCAAACTACATAGACCCAGATATGTCAGAGCATAAAGCGTCAGTAGATCTGGGTCTGTGCAATATGTTAGGAGCTCTCAGCAGAACAAGTCACATAGACCCTGATTTACAGGCGCATTATGCAGATGAGGATATTTTGCTGTTGTTGTTTGAATCGACTTATTAGAAGATTATACACGGTTGGCCTGGATTGCATTGTTTCATTAATTGTGGACTTGGACAGTCCTGACTTGCTTGGAAAGAGCAGTTACTTGTCGACCAGTATATGAAAACATTTTGTAGAATAAGTTTACATTATAACGAATCATAAATAAATCACACTATACACACATAGTCTTGAATTCAAGGCATATGTGTGTGTGTGTGTGTGTGTGTGTGTGTTTGAACTTTTAACGTAGCTTTAACAATTTTAGTTACATCGATAGCATTTACATGTGTGAGTTGACTGCTCAAGATATGGGCATGTGGCTCTCCTCCATCGGAAAGAATCCTCACCTCACAAGAATAACCGATTAGCCTCCGCAAGATCATTGGAGGCAGACAAGAAAAACCCGAGACAGTTATCCCACGATTTACGTTGGTGTCAAACCCTTTCCACACTGCCTTAGAACATTAAAGGGGCGCATCGGCCTTTTCAGACCCCTGCGTATCCACAGGCATATCAGTCCGCCTCAAACATTGGATAGCAAAACTGTTCATTCCCTCGACGGACGAACTCCTATCGATGTCTGCTCTGTGGCAGTTCAGAGCTACATCTGACACTGACCATGAAGCATCATGACCTAGTCACATTATCCTGGCATCAGTTCCTTCATTCCTAATACTAATCACTTCCACCTCTCGCATGCGAGGCGGACGCGCTAACCTCTTAACCTTCCGGTGCGGTCTTTTAAAAGTAATTAGTGTGGTACGGTGATGAAATCTGTAAAGATCAATATATATATATATATATATATATATATATATATATATATATATATATATATATATATATATATATATATATATATATATATATATATATATATATATATATATATATATATATAGTCAAGGGTTTACCTGCATTTTTTTGAGAGGCTGAATTGTAAACAAAACACCAGGCAACGGAACACAGATTTCACTTCCGGATCATCACCATGACCTTATTACTCAATGTGCACTGTCGCCGAAATACACAGAGACAACCACACCATAAGCTCACATTTTAAAGAATAATCAATTGCCTTTAAATCCTTACCAAGAATGCCAAAATCTAACTCTAGTATCACCACCAAATTTAGACCGGAAAAAGTGATCTAAAAATAGACTGGGACTACATTCGTGGGTACTGAACCGGATTTTATTAATTGTGTACCGATTCCTGAAAGGGTCAATGTTTTTGTCAAACTTTTATATTTGCATTTTATTTTGCATGCCACTACTGTTTCAACTTCATACATAAAGTCTTTTGAAATTTCCTTGCAAGCAAGACATTTGACATCTGTCAGAAAGTGTGTAGTGCTGGTGTTCTATAGGGTGCAATTTGAGGTCCAATTGTTCTTAAGAAACCAAAACTAAATTTGCTATATCTTCCTTAATTATAGGAATTTTTCAATGCAGTAAAAACCGAATTGTAATACTTGATGAGGCCTGTCTGAAAATAGTCTTGAAATTAAAAAATATTGATATATTAAATTTTAATGGAAATTAAAAAAAAAATATATAAATTTTAAAAACTTTTTATTTTACAAAAAATAAATTTTCATACAAGTTATGACATTCAGTTTGACAAATTTAAGGCAGCAATGTTGATTAATGAATGGTCTTTAAAACAAATGGTAGTTTAGGTCTGTACAACTGATAATATTAATCCCAGGGGTACTGAAGCATGATAGCTCACAGTGATTTTGACAGCAAATTTGCAATATGCCTATCCAGATGCATATAGGTGTACATACTAAAGAAACAATGACAGGTACTATGTTCCACATTTATTGTTTCAGGTACTTGGACAGTTGTTTGTATAACTAATATCCCACTCAAATTTAAAGTTTTGATGGAACCACTACCATGTTTTATAGCAAATATGCATTCCATTTTAATGCCGATAACTAAAAAAGTCAACAATGCAATATGAAAATACAGTTTCACCTTACTGAAAAAAGATGTGAATCTCTCTCATGAAGATCTAAGACATGTCTTTGAGATGCTGTATATCAGTGTACTGATATGAACTCATCTTGGTCACTTATAGCAGCATACTGCACATGTCCTTATGAGACCTTGCTATCACCATTGGACTACTGGAGAGCTTCCAAATTGATCCAACTCTAATACTTTGTTCCAGAAACCAGACTAGACCTGAAAATATATAACATGTTTCACTTAATTCTAAAAAAAGGAAGATGTAGGCAAATGAAGTTAAAATGTGTTAGATATGGTGATTTCAAAATAACATTCAGGTTGCAAATATGGTTAAAAAAGGTAAACTTGATAGAGTGACACTCAAAGATGTGAAGCAATGGGCATGTATTAAAGTGACAAATGCATCCTAAAAATAGATGAAGTTTCTACAAGCATATTTAGCCATTTACAGGTTAAATAACTAATCAGGTAGAGTATGTATCATAAAGTTTAAGGCAATGTTGGAGCGGTGAGGTTTGATCATGGGTGCAAACATTGATACATACCAGTATAGTGGAAAGTCAAATGACAATGTACCAAATTAAAATTTATTACTATATGCAATCCTATTCATGAAGGAAAAACAATTTTAGATATTGTGAGTGAATATAGTAAAATGTAGCCACACAGATCAACTATAGGTACCAATAGATCCTATATCATCAACTAAATGTGAAATTTTCATCCCGAAAACTTGTAAACATGGATGGATATTTGCATGTGTGGGACATATGCAATGTACTTGTTAAAATCACATGTGCAAACATGATTCAAATAATCTGTTTGAACATTTTTAGTCTATTTTTAAGAGTCTTGGCTACCAAGTTATTAAGTTCAATGATTCAATGGAATCAAATATCAGCTGATGCTGCAATACTGCCCTCTGTCAAAGTACTAAATTGAAATGTGTTACCATACAGAGCCATATTCATGATGAAAATAACATCTTGGGATATTTTAAGTGCACACAGTCAAAACTGAGCCTTACAGATTCACTATAGGTACCATGTCAACCTAACAATGTCAACTTTTGATTCCAAACATTACAAAATATATGCATATTTGTTCATGTCAGCTATGTAACCATGTTAGGATCAGTTGTAGAAAGTTAAATTCAAATAATCTGTTTGAATATTACTTATGTAATCTTTAAAGTGTCAGATAACAAATATTATTAGTCATTAATAATGCATAAAGCAAAATGGATCATGAGAATTCCCATAATATCATCTGGGCTACAATGTCGCACTACATCAATCAACATCTTAAAGAAACTAAACAATAAAATGGAATGCATTCTGTGTTCAACTTACATCATTTTGCTGTTGTCTTACATGCAATGGTAAATATACCTGGGTAAAGTATATTTTACCCCTCTGACCTGTATTTCATTCTCTGACAGCTTAATATGATTTTGTAGAGAACTTGAACAGGTTCTAGTATAAAGTCTTCATCTCTGTCCTCTCATAAATACCCTATAACTATGGTTATAAACAATTACTGATAGCTATACAAGCAGATATGTGTTACTCAGGAAGTCACCCCATCATAAACACATAAATTAACTGTTTGAACCCCAAATAAATAGTTTCAATGACCTAAAGGTACAAAGCAAAGTAGAATTTTGTCTTCATGTATTTTAAATGAGGGTCTCATTTTGACTAATAAAGATATTTTCTTAGATCAAATTTGACAAATATCTATCATTTGAGCTTGTATATGGTGTAGGAGTATATATATGCTGATATCATTTAATATCATTCCCAAAAAATATTATATATGTGAATACTTGGTGGAAATTTTTTATTTTTTAATTGTTTTTTTAAATTTCATTTAAATTTTTAAAATTAAAATTATTTTTTTACTTCTAATTTCATTTTTATATTTTTTAAAGTCATTATACATAACATATTAAAATTTCATGTATATGTCATTAATAATAAAAAATTTATATCAGTTTCAAGTTTTTACTGACAGGCCATAGTACACAATTAATTTTACTATATGTTCTCTCCATTTGTTCCTCAGTACTGAACTTTCCACTGTGTGACAATCAATACAAATCATATGTTAATCTAAAATACCTTCAAAGATGACTTTACGGTTTAATTCTTGTCAAGGGTTGACCTGCATATTTTTGAGAGGCTGAATTGTAAACAAAACACCAGGCAACGGAACACAGATTTCACTTCCGGATCATCACCATGACCTTATTACTCAATGTGCACTCTCGCCGAAATACACAGAGACAACCACACCATAAGCTCACATTTTAAAGAATAATCAATTGCCTTTAAATCCTTACCAAGAATGCCAAAATCTAACTCTAGTATCACCACCAAATTTAGACCGGAAAAAGTGATCTAAAAATAGACTGGGACTACATTCGTGGGTACTGAACCGGATTTTATTAATTGTGTACCGATTCCATGAAGCATCATGACCTAGTCACATTATCCTGGCATCAGTTCCTTCATTCCTAATACTAATCACTTCCACCTCTCGCATGCGAGGCGGACGCGCTAACCTCTTAACCTTCCGGTGCGGTCTTTTAAAAGTAATTAGTGTGGTACTGTGATGAAATCTGTAAAGATCAATATATATATATATATATATATATATATATATATATATATATATATATATATATATATATATATATATATATATATATATAGAGAGAGAGAGAGAGAGAGAGAGAGAGAGAGAGAGAGAGAGAGAGAGAGAGAGAGAGAGAGAGAGAGAGAGAGAGAGAGAGATAAATATACACCGGACAGAATAGAAAGTGCTATCCCTGGATTATATAGGAGAATTATTGATAATAGTATACAGAATTAATAGTTTGTACAAAAAATACTATCATATAAGAGAATTTCTCATTCGTACTCTACAGAAATTCGGTATATATATATATATATATATATATATATATATATATATATATATATATATATATATATATATATATATATATATATATATGATAGCAGACAAATGTAAAATTTGCCTTCAAACATGTATGTCTGTAGAATCTGTTTCAAGAGGAAAGCAGGTGAAGAAAACGCAATGTTTGCACCTAACATGCTTACCTTTCATGTCAGAAGTGAAGACTGGAGACTCGGCCACATAAAGGATTGGTAACTTATTAGCTTTTGCATTAGCCCCAAAAGGTGACTAACAATACAACACGTTGTCTTGGTCGTCATGGAAATCAACCGGAACAAACTAGTGAAGCCCAACAATTAATGTCAACACGATAAATTCTCCAAAGAAAACTGTTTGCCACTAATTTTGTACACTTTGGTCTAGAGACCTTACATTATATAAATATACGACGGCATAAAGTCTCACACACTGGCTTTTTTGGCCGAATACCATATTATATAAAGAAATAAGTACAGCTTTAAAAATATGAAATGCAATTGACAATAAAAAATGATATAATGATCTATATCAGCTCTAAAAGTATAACAAATTATATCAAATATGTGATTATTGAATACAAATTTTAAACGCTCCTCCCATTCATTTTTATCAGATTTAGAGATCTCGAAAATATACCATATTTTTCTGTACCACCATCACTTATGACAGTGATGCGGTACAGAAAAATATATTTTTCGAGTGAATAATAAATATTCGTGAGGTGTGAAAACATGTCCCAATATATAAAAAAAATATAATTCAGCAAATTACCTAGGTAAAACCCTTCTGCCAGGCCGGACCGTGTGATGTGCGGGGCCAAAGGCTGCATGAATGGTCCAATGCATCGAGCGATAATGGCGGGGCCTTGAGCAAATAATATCATTGCGGAGTTGAAATCGTCAGCAGCGCGGGGGCCCCTAAAAGCGCGAGGCCCAAGACGGTTGCCTCGTTCACCTCGTCGTAGGGTCGGACCTGCATGCTGTCAGTGCTAAGAAATACGCAAGTTATCACGATATGGATTAAACGTAAGTGTAGATAATAGCTAATTAATTTGCGTTGCTTGCCATGGGGAACATAGCACATAACCCACTGAAAGGAAAAAATCAGTTATGCTTAAAGTTTCAAACAGCGAAAACAAAACCTTGTTCATTTTAGGGCGCACAGTTAGACACCCCTTCCCTATAATGAAAAAACAAGAGGAAAGAAGGCAAACACAAAGATGGGTAACAAAAACCATATACACGCATGCTAAATAGAACCCTACTCATTAAACATCAGATGCATTTAAAATGTCTCTGTGAGCAGATGATGTTTTCTTTTCCTACTTGAATACCAGATATATTGTTTCATCGAGTGCTATGTGACATAGTAGCGACAAGATGAAATATACCCGGTTGTCATGCAGGAAAAGAAAATTATTATGTTTTTTATCTATATACCAAACATGCCCCAGAATCAAAGCTTAGACGATTCGACTCTTACACGATTTCCAGCACATCACATTTCCTCTTTACATAAATTCACCTATCATGTCAGCGACTTAAAAGCCTGGTAGGATTGGGTTAACCTAATTTGTTGCAGTTAAGTACATCGATGACGTTTTATTAACTATTTGATCCTATCTGACTAAAATGCACGTACGATACATCAACGCATCACGACAGGTTTGCTATTCTTATCAAGGATGTGAGAGGAAATCAAATCTTTAAGACCCGAACGATTTCGATTTCAAATTTCATCAGCGCAAATTGTATAATGCAGTTCGTATTTATTTGATGTACCTCATAAAGTACTCACTTTTGTTGCTGCAGGTATAACATCTGATGGGTACACAATATCTACCGTATCGTTGCGTGATGGGAGTCCTGTACATTCACATGTGGGCTATTTTTTACATGCTAAAATATAGGAATTAAATAATTGAAAATTATTTCGCTAGTTATTTGCTGCATTTCACGCTTAAGTATATAATAAACATGAATTTTTTAAAAGGATTATTATTGTCTTATGGGCAAAAGTAACAGAATGGTATATTTTAGTATTGACTGTAGGGTGGATTTTCGGTACCTTCTCTTTATTGTTGTGATTGAAGTGTATACACGCTTCTTATTCTGTGAAGGAAATCCAATCTCTTCCTTTGAGAAACACACGTATATAGAAAGATCTTCGTTGCTTTCTTAAAATGAAAAGCCAAAATTAATGGAAATAATGTTATGTTACTAAAACATATAAAGCAATGGCAATACTCTACCGACGAGACTAGGCTATTTCGAGATAAGTTAGTGCTACTTATTTCGATATGAGAGAGAGAGAGAGAGAGAGAGAGAGAGAGAGAGAGAGAGAGAGAGAGAGAGAGAGAGAGAGAGAGAGAGAGAGAGAGACTATAAAGGATAAAGTGGTAAATTAGTCTTGAAAATGTACTATTGTTGAACATCTACAAGAATGTATATGATTGCGACCATTTAATTATACTTTTAAACTAGTTCAATATGGAAATGCTATGAAAACAAAGTTGTTAGGGAGACAATGTGCCGATAAATTCTATTAATTATAAAATATAATTGTTGTATTGTCGGAGAGAGCTGAAATATAATCGCTTACTATAGCAGAAATCAATAATTTGTCAGATTCCCTTTAGCCCTTCATTAATTTAATTATTTATGTGCCTTTCGACCAGCTGTGTTACCACAATGGTAAAAGTGACACGGAATGGAAGTAAGTAGTCTGTCATCGTAGGTCTGAAAGAAAAGTCACTGAGAAATTTGACCTTCCTTATGGAAAATGAAAAATTCCAGCCTTTCATAAATGTTCGCGAGAATGATCATTATTACGTTCATTTATAAAGTATTTGTCTTGGAAATTCAAAATTGAATCCCAGTTTTTGGAATATGAATTATGATTTGGGTGGCAGGATATATGAAGAAACAAATATCAGAAGACTTTATAAGTAACGAATCTTCATTTTTGTGATTCAGTATATTAATTGCATTTCTATACTTTATCTTAAAATCTTCAGAAAATGGAGGAATAAAAGAATCTCTCTCTCTCTCTCTCTCTCTCTCTCTCTCTCTCTCTCTCTCTCTCTCTCTCTCTCTCTCTCTCTCTCTCTCTCATCGCTATTTGTAAATTTTAGAATATCTTGTTATAATGTTTCTTTTTGTTTATTTTGGACCCGTCTGTATTTAATGCCGGTCGATGGATAATGTAACGTTATATAAAATGACATTCGACATATGTAGATAGATGTATTTGAAGTAAGCTAGGTAAAGGACAGTGACATAACCAGGTCTGAAAAGGTGAATAATTTTGTTACTAAGACTGACATTATGGCTGACATAAATCAATACCCTGCAATCATGAAATACTGTCGATAGTTTCATTGTTTTAAAGATTGTAACGAATCCAGAAAGATGTCCCAATGTTCTAGAAGACCATGGTCTGTGATTGATGAGCAGGAAGTTGCTGTTGGGAAGAATCAGTTGTGCAAATGGATCCCGTTTTTGCTGACCTTGGATAAAATACAGACTTGGGTTGAAAGTGCCAAATAGCTACTAGCCAAAAATAAAAGATAGTGACGAGTAAAAGTTGAATAAGATTGTCATAGGTGATGAGACTTGGTTTTGGCTCACATCATCCATTTTCTCCATATCTTTCAGATTTAGCTCCTAGAAATTTTTGGCTGAATTCATTTATGAAAGATTTGCTGACTGGCAGACGATTTAAAAGTCGCCATGCATTTCGAAGTGCAGTTTTTCAAGGATATGAACAGCATACCCAACATTGAATGGCATTTAAAAATTTGATAATCAAACAGAACGTATATAAATGTGCTTGTGGTATTTTGAGGGAATATACTGACATACAGTTCACTAATAACGGATATTTTAGTGCAGCATATTAAGTTTCAGATTGTTTTAACTATATAGATATGGTAATGCTACCTATAAAAGCTAGGTGGGAAAATTATACTTTACAAAGAAATATTTGCTTTCCTGGAGTGATGCATGATATTAGAGGGAAGTTTTATGCTTTACAGCAATAATATTTGCATCGTATTAGTCTTCGACGATAGGATTAATTTCAAACGATCATACACATCACTACAGAATGATGATGAATAATTACGTCATGTCAGACCACCCTGCTTCAGAACACTGTGCTGCATTAACAAATGCTGGAAGAAATTACTGGTTACGTTCTTCTCATCAATGCAAATTGGCAACATACAGCTATTGCACAGCGTGAAGCTGTTGCACACCATCAGAATATCCCATTTTATATTCATGCTCTCATGGTGGCATGTTAGGGACATTTTGTAACCTTCAGTAGAAGTTCGTTATATTGTCAGCTTCGTTTCCAGTCCGAAAAAAAATTAAAATTTAAAATGCATGTGTATCGTTTTACGTAATGCTCAGTTCTGAATATGTAGACTGAATCCTCGTGTATCACGTGTGTCATGTTAAACACAATTACGCCATTCAAAGATTCATTTGAATACACTTCAAAACTGATTCCGAAAACAAATGTTAACAATATGTTAAAAAGTCTTTTTAATCTTGGCTCACCTTTCCCAATCTGTTTAAATAAAGGAAATTAAATTAGCCGCTAAACTTTATTTTGGGAACAACGTGATTTTAAAACTTAAATGGTAATATATTTCCCACAGTTTTGTATTTTTTTTAATATATATTTTTGATGAAGTTCTCATTAATTATAATCTGTATCCGGAACTTCTCACTCGTGTTTTTCACTTTGAAAGGAAACTTAGATTGACATGTTATCCTCCTATCAGAATTGGTTCCTGAGCTAAAAATTTAAAATCTCCTCATGTCTTCATTTATCATACATCGACAGTAACAACTGCACTAAACAGACCTCAATGGACAAAATCATACCGTGACATTGGTTTACTTGATTTCTAAATATTATTGCCGAATTTGACTTTGAATATGGAAAATGGTTTTGCAGTATATCGAAATGTAATTACACAATACACAAAAACCGTTTTCGAAATACAAGACGTAAGACATTGTTTTAGTTATATTTGGTGATCAAGTCGATATTTTGCGTGACGCACGTGACTCAATAATCACATTACATCTCGATGTTGATTCCATCTGTGCATCTCATTCTAAAAATAAATGTATTGAGATTTAATAAAACACTACATTTGCAATTATAATTTGTTTTGTAGTCCTGACAACCTTTGAGATGATCCTTAAGTTTTGATGGCTATTAATTATAAAAAAAATTGTGAAATGTTGTTAAATCATATATCGACAATTGGACAGAATAATCTGATTGTACTGTACGCTGTCAAAAGTTCTTATTCCGATTTAACGTTTTATTGAAGCATCTTACGTTTTAGTTTAAATCTTAAGCGAAATTCACCTATTTATGGATGACATTGATAGTATCACCTTGTAGATAATTAACTTCAAATTTCTGCAGAATCCAGTATTCCCTGGAAGATGCTTTGGCAGAGATTCGCCAATAATTCCCCAATGTCAAGTTAACGGAAAGGAATTAATTGACTAGTCCTGAAATGCTGTATTGAGTTTTCCTGCTTGTAAAACGGAAGCATACACCGGTATTTCATCGATTTTACCTGAAGTATGCAATCATTCATTCTCCGCAAAGAAATTACATTCATTGCACATTGTGTCATTGTTAATCATTACCTGATTTTATATTGTGATATTACGGAGCACTGTAAGTTAAAGGAACCAAATCAAATTTATGGACTTTACCAGTAAACATTGCCTCTTAAGCTTATCGAAATCTTCAAAGACTAGTGTAAGTCGTAAAACTGTTCACATTGCATGATCTACTATGTTAGCTTGTCTGCAGTTCTTTTATTACATGTCTTTTACAGCCGTAGACTCACGCATTGTGGAATAAAGCTGTAAACCAACTTTTTCGGTGTAGTAGGAACGATTTAATACTGCGAAATAGAGAGCCCTTTCTTTTGCTTGTGCGCTTTCTTCGTATGTCACGTTTTATGTTCTTTAGAACTTGACCTATGCCTGATATGACAAGGCAAGTGCGAATAAATTATTCTAATAGTCTATTCCAATGTCATTTTATGGTTGTCATAGGTAAGTAGAGGCAGAAGTAATGGAAATAAAATCTCCAATATTGCATTAGCTACGAACATTCTTACATAAGGAATCGCAGAATTGTTGGCGCAAAGTGTTCCTATTACCATTCCAATTATTTCTCGACGTGCTCATTGTCTTTCTGTCTATCCGTCTATAAGAGAAAAATATATCATTTAGATATGAGTTCCAAAAATGAGTAAAAGCATATTAGCGAATTTAATATTGATACTAAACAATTATGTGCCCAAAGCTACAGTCCACAGAAATTCAAAACATTTCCCAAAGTCAAAATTAGGCCAGATCACTCTTGGGGAAAACTTTTCCCAAGCATCTGAATCGGTCCAGATTACCCTTGGGAAAACATTTCCCAAGCGTCTGTATCAGGCGAGATCACTCTAATTGATGCTAACGTCTGGATTCAATGTAATAATTGGTTAAGTATAATGCTAACTTTGAGAAAGAGTACCTCCACACTTGGTGCTCGTTTATCTTTTTTCAATTTCTTTTATTTTTTCTTCTTCTTTTTATTCAAAGCGTAATAGGTTGACCATTGAGTCGGGGAACCATCCCAATGTCACCTTACAATCAAACATTTCTTGATTCCAGATAAACTAGGGATAGTAAATATAATGTATATTAAAAGAAAAAGAAGAGAAAAGATAACACACACGCACAAACACACACACACTTGCATATGGCACGCAATCTCTTTAGATACTCAATTTAAATAGATGAATACATGTAGGTGACAGACTTGTGAAAATAGTGTTTTGTTCCTGTTTGCCATCCAATTAGATAAAAGTTACATATTCAACTGTCCAGTTGTTCACTTCCTAAAAGTGTTTTTCTTTTGACAAATGTACAATATTTGGGCAAGATGGTGCAAAATGTTCAATAAAACTATACCAGAACTGTGACGTAATATTGCAATCATAGAAGAGATGTTCAATACTTTCATTCTCTCTCTCTCTCTCTCTCTCTCTCTCTCTCTCTCTCTCTCTCTCTCTCTCTCTCTCTCTCTCTCTCTCTCTCTCTCTCTCTCTCTCTCTCTCTCTCTCTCTTTTACAAAACGTACATTTGTTCTCGTCCAATATGCTAATTCTTTAAAAAAAGATCATTAATAGCGATTATTCAGAGGATTAACTTGGTATCCTTGGTACAAAAGTTCGCCCGGCTATAAATCTTAGACCACTCCTCACTATTAATATTTGTATTTGGTACTTGCATCCGAAATTTTTGCTTAGCAGTATGTTGCCTTATATATAGCCCTTTTTAAAAGATCTTTGTAAACAAACTTAAGTGAATTACGTTTTTGTAGGTCCATTATTTTATCCTCCTGCCTATCATAATTATTATGTGCTAAATGAATTTTTAAGGCGTCTTCGAATGCTTTTTAAATTTTGGATATTAAGGAGAATTATTTCAAGAGGTCACCACTTCTAGGATTTTGTTTTATCATTTCAAAAGGTAATAAATTGCCATGATCGTCCACTAGATCATACAAAATTTCAAAACCGGCTTCTATCCAGAGTTTTTATTGAAAGAAGATTCTAGGGAAGAAGGGGATACAATTAAAAATAATCATGGATAAGAACTCATTTGCACTTTGCGGTTCCTTTTTCCAATAAGATATTGCCAAAATAACATTTCTCCAAGAACTGTTTTAATGAGCTTACTAAATTCTTATAATTTCATTCTCCCTAAGTTCCAACTATCCTTTTCATTTCTAAGTATAGTGGTATTGACTAAGTTCTGTCAAGCTCATTTATCATTTTCCAGCATTCTGTTTACCCATTTTATCTTAATATACATAATGCATGAGAATATATGTATCATATTGAGTCCTCCCTCATTCTCTGGGGCTACTAATATATCGCATTTAATTCTTTCTACTTTTCCACTCCATAAAAAATTTAAATAATGTACGATTTAGTTCTGCTTTAACTTGGCAGATGGATTTGGAAGTGTTGAGAAAAGATGTATAAATATGGGCAGAACAAGGGTTTTTACAACAATTATCGTACAAACATTAACTGACAGAAGTCTTTGACTTCAGCTTGCCAATATTCGTTTTGCCTTTGTTAGTTTCTTCATGTAATTAATTTCTACCACTTGTTGTAAATCTGGCGAAAAATCTATGCCAAGAAGTGTAAAGTTAGAGGAGGAACAAATTAGGCCCATATCGGGACATATTCTTTCATTAGAAAATCTCTTGTTTCATATCCAAATGGCTTTCATTTTTGTTATGTTACATTCAAGTCCAGTATCGAAAAAAAACTTGCAAGATATTCATAGCTGCTTTAAGAGAAAGTTGAGATCCATCAAGAAGAAGAAAAGCGTCGTCGGCCAATTTATATTCATTGACACCAAAGATCAGTCCCCGCACATCCACATTTTGCTTCAAAGTTATAGTTAAAATCTCAACCCCAGTAATAAATAAGTAAGTTACAAGGGGATCTCCTTGACGACGTCCTCTTTCTAGTCTAAAAAGATGACATATGCCCGTGATTTATAACACAACTTTTAGAGTCATTACAAAACAGCTTAAACCACTTACAAATCGAATCACCAAAGTTGAAAGATTGTAAAGCTTCTACCACAAAGGTCCATTCAATAGAGTCAAAGGCTTTTTCAAAGTATATTATTAAACCATATATATTTTCTTTTTCAAGTTGATTCATGATATCGTTTAGTAGCCTGGTATTTTCTCAAATAAAACTACCCTTCATAAATCCTTTTTAGGTATCACTGATTACTGAATGAAGAACCTTTTTGATCATGGCTGCAATGGCTCCCAAAGCAATCTTATAGTCAATATTTAAAAGTGATACAGGTATCTAATTTTTGAAAAATCTTATATCTTTTTCTTTCTTTGGTAGACATGTTATGACTCCTTGAGTCTGAAAATCTGAAAGTTTTCATACAGTGTATCCGTAATTTATTGATCTGCAAAGGAAACCCCCTAGAGTCTTCCAGAAGAATTTATAGAACTCTGCAGTGAATCCATCTGAGCCATGACTTTTTCTGTAGCCCATCCGTTTTAGAGACAAACCGCGTTCATTAAATTTAAGCACACCCTGATTCTTTTTCCTCTTGACTGAGTTTAATATTGTGATTAAAAATCTATTTTGGCTAAATAATCTATTTTGAGTTTCTTGAGCCTCCTTGTCATCAAGCTGAACTATTCTACTTTTGTACAATTCCATAAAAAAAAACTGTTTTGGGGCTTCTAAAATATATATTTGATCAGATAATTTTTATCTCATCATCTATAATAATTTCCTTTATTGTTTTATTGACGTAATTTCTTTTCTCAAGATTTAAAATGTAATTTGTGCTTTTTTCTCCAAATTCATACCATCTGGCTTCAGATCTTAACGCCCTCTATGAAATTTTATCTAGATTCCTCTAATGCTGCTTTTTTTCCTCAAACTTGTCTAAGGTTTCCCCGTCTATGTTATTCAACAGTTCCCCATAAATTTCTTTTATTCAAGTTTCTTTAATTTTTCCCATTTCTCTTTCGTTTTCTTAATAAAGAAACTTATAGTTTCAGATCTTATTTTCATTTTCAATATTTCAAAGAACATTATATCATTACAGAAAAAGAAACATGGAGGTCGTCATCGTTATTTCCCCCTACATAATATTCATTTACAGTGTCAGCTATAGACTTTTTGACTTAATCAGTATACTCAATGTTCTTGAACAATTGGGTAGTAAATTTCCAATATCCTTTTCCATTTGAACACGTTGAGAAAGCCACACTCAGATCAATAGCTGAATTATCAGATTGATATCCAGGTAAAAAAAAACCGCATCAACTGTAATCATATGAATGTCTTCAGATACGAGAAAGTAATCTAATCTACTTTGTTTCAAGGGAGATTTTTGCCTCCAGGTATACATCCTTAAGTCTTGATTGAAATATCGCCAGTGGTCAATTAGTTCCAATTCGTTTTTTAGGTCTTGGATCACTGATCTAGACTGTTGGTGTTTGTCATATAAAATATTCTTAGTATCCAAGTCTAAATCCTGAACAATATTCCAGTCTCCGCACATTATAATTGATGAGTTCTCAAGAAATGAAATTTCCTCCTTTAACTTTCTAAAGAAGCTAGGATTGTCATCATTATAACCGTACAAATTCACGAGGGTTATTATGAAGCGATTAATTGTAATATCTAAAATAATAGACCTTCCTTGACTGTTACATCTTTCCCTATGAATTACAAATTCGAACGTATTTCTAAAAAATATTGCAACCCCAGTACTATTACTAGAGCAGTGGCTAAATATACATTTTTTTGTATCCCCCATTCAGCTGCCCAATATATTTCATTGTTCTTTGTACTATGAGTTTCTTGCAAACATACTATCTATACATTATTTTGTTTTACCCAGTGGAAAATGGCCCTTTGTTTAATGACTGAACTTTGCAGGCCTCTAACATTCACAGATATAATTTTTACGTTATTATTCATGAGAACGGCAGAAATTTTACTTATACATGTTCTTGTATATGAATGTATAAAGTAGTTATCACCTTGAATTTATTATATACATGGCTTTCACACACACACACACACACATACTCACACAGAATACAAACGTCTATAAAAAAATCATCCATGGTGTTGCAATGCATGCTGTAGATTTCGCTGCAGTTAACATTGATACCGTGAACGATAGACAACAATTGGAACAGCTCTATTTATGATAACTCTTAATTAATTCAATTTATTTTCCTGTCTAATACGTAAATTAGCATGTTGATAGTTAAGTACAAAGAAAGCTTCTGAGCTTGAATCGTTTATAATATTGCTATGAACTTATAGCAGTGACAGAACAAATGTTTAAGTAAAGATGTTAATTATAGGTGTTCATGAGCGTAACACACCATTAAGTATCTTTTTATTAATTTCTAAAAATGGCAATATTTCCCACAAAGTTGTCGACGCATGGGAAGTCATAGTAATGATCGAAAGTGGAGTGTCAACGTATTCCTTTCCATCCAAATATTGTTTTTTCTGTTAATTCATTATCTCTTAGAAATAAAAATTACGATTTCATAGCCAAAAGATCTTATGCAGTTTCCATTAAAGACTCATACGCTGTATGCAACTACACAATGATTTTACACCAAACCGGAAATTCTAAACATGTTTTAGACTTAATCCGAAAAATACGATTGCAAAGGATTATAATACAGAAGAATATTAAAACAAAGTTTGAGTAATGATTGTCAATTCTTTTGAGTCTAGATTATAGGCCAATATATTTAGGTTACAACCAACATGTACGCATTTCAACCAGCTGATAGAATAGAAAGGCAATCTTACCAAAATGTGCCATTTAAAAGATATAATTAAATTTTTCTGAACACGAATATATTGCAAATGCTGTATATACTTGATGTTAAAAAACAGTTATAATTGTTATTTAAGAAACCTTTTCTGTAATTGTCTAAAACAAATGTCTAAGGAATTTACAGAGGACGTTCTGGTGACTTTACAACTAAGGACTGGGGATGGGGGACCACACCTTTATGCTTTTATTAACAGAATTAATTTTTTAAAAGAAGGGTCGGTATTCATTTGGCTAATATGGATATTACGCAAGGTAAAATATCCATGATATCAAACATTTTTTAGCTGTGCAGAACATTGCTAAGTCTACAGTATGTCAAATGGGGTATCAAGTATTAAAAATAATGTAGCAAACTTTGCTAAGCTTTTAATGTAGATAGGAATGGAGAACAACAAAGAGCGTATCATTCCTATAACGCGATTGATTTATATTGTTATTCATATAAACCAATAATATTAATAATCCTAATTCAGGCAGAAAGAAGTAAGAAAGAATAAGATTTATCAAGACAAAAATCATTATTCTTTAGACAGCATACGTAGGTCTCTTTGTCAACGATGCCATATATTAAAGCCCGCCAAGTGCCATATAGACATAGTAAAACGGATACAAAAATCAAGAAAAGATAAAAGGTCACTAGTTTCTGGTTGATTTAGAGAAACGACACACACACACACACACATACATACATACATACATACATACATACATACATACATACATACATACATACATACATACATACATACATACATACATACATACATACATACATACATACATACATACATACATACATACATTCATACATACATACATACATACATACATACATACATACATACATACATACATACATACATACATACATACATACATACATACATACATACATACATATATATATATATATATATATATATATATATATATATATATATATATATATATATATATATATATATATATATATATCTTGATTTGTGTTTTAAGTTTATTAACCCGTTTATATGTAAATATTTTCTTGTGTTATTTGTGCGTGACGTAATTGATCAGAATGATGAGCTCTAATTTCTATCTAACTTTGTCTTTGACAAATAACATAGATGAATCTGCTTCGAATTGAATACATCTGATTCTATGTTTAATAAAATCAATCCTATTTTATTCTTATCGGGATTATAGCACTCATTTGTCCTGGTTTTCAGATGAACCCACACATTGTTTTAAAGTCGATTATTAGCTTGATTTCTTGCATCGTTTCTCTTCTGACCAGACATTTATTCAGGTTTGGTGCACATCAATTCCACAGCTTATGATGGAAACTGACCTTCACAGAGTATACCTATTTTTACAACAAAATAGCTTCCCTGATCTGAATTGCTTGCCTTCAATCTGACAACACTTTGAAACTTATCCCATCATGAATATGAGTCTCTAGTTATAACAGTAACTTATAAAAATATGTCTAGTTGCAACTGCAATTGCAATGCTTTCTAGTTACAAAAGTACTTGCAAATCTGTCTATTTACAAATGTACTTGCAACGCTGTCTAGTTGCAAATGTAATTGCAATGTTGTCTATTTACAAATGTACTTGCAAAGCTTTCTAGTTGCAAATGTAATTGCAGTGCTATCTATTTACAAATGTACAAATGTGCTTGCAACGATGTCTAGTTGCAAATGTAATTGCAATGTCTATTTACAAATGTACTTGCAAACATTTTAGTTGCAAATGTAATTGCAGTGCTATCTATTTACAAATGTACAAATATGCTTGCAACAATGTCTAGTTGCAAATGTAATTGTAATGCTGTCTATTTACAAATGCACTTGCAAAGCTTTCTAGTTACAAATGTACTTCAAAAGCTGTCTAGTTACAAATATACTTGCAAAGCCATCTTGTTACCAATGTACTTGCAAAGCCGTCTGGTTACCAATGTACTTGCAAAGCTATTTAGTTACAAATATACTTGCAAAGCCGTCTTGTTACAAAAGTACTTTTTAAATCCGTATAGTCATAATATACTTCACGAAGCTGTCTGGTTACAAATGTAGTTTACAAAGCTATCTAGTTAGGAATGTTGTTTATAAAGCTGTCAAGTTATAAATGTACTTTGCAAAGCTGTCTGGTTACAAATTTGGTTTGCAAAGCTGTCTACTTACAATAGTTCTGTCTGTGTACAAATGTTGTTTACAGATCTGTATAATTACAAATGATTTCAAAGCTTTCCAGTTACAAATCTGGGGTGTAAAGTTGGCTAGTTACAAATGTAATCTGCAATATTTTCTACTTATAAATGCTGTTACAGCTCCGATGGCCTAAATGGTTAGAGCGTCCGCATCAGACAGGGTAGATGGTGGGTTTGAACCCCGGCTGAGGAATACCAAAGACTTGTATAAACTGATGCAAACAGCTGCCTCGCTAGACGTTCAGCATTAAGAGGTTAGTGTTAGGACTGTTTGGCCTGGTGTCAGGATAATGTAACGGGGTGGGACACGATGCTACATGTCTGACACGATGCTACATGTCTGCGGCATGATGTCCCAGTACTAGACAGTACTGTAAACTGCCACACTGCAGACAACGTAGTGATATAACTAAAACATTGTTAAAGCTACGTAAAATATCTCTCTCTCTCTCTCTCTCACACACACACACACACACACACACATTTAGTTTACAAAGCTGTCTAGTTAAACATGTGGTTTCCAGAGCAGTCTACGTAGAGATGCAGTTTACAAAGCAGTCTACTTACAGCTGTAGTTTACAGTGCTGTTTTGTTACAAATATTTTTTTTACAAAGCAATAGCTTATCTAGAAAGCGGATATCTTTGGTTTCAATGTCTCAATTAATTAGTATTTCACTTTCTTATGATGTGTCTGTTAAAACATCAAGAGACAAGTTTTGATTATCGGTCAAATGACTATGTTTTGACAAAATTTAACTATATGTACCACAGAGGGTAAAACAATTTCAACAGCAATCCAACTAAGTCATGTTTTATCATTAAAAAACACAACAAAACTAATGGCATGCCAATGCATGAATAGTACAATTTTTGGAGAAATACACAATCGCATCTATCACATTGATCACTTCATTTCTCTATTATTAAAACGTTGCTGTTTTATTTTCTTGACTTGGCTCTAATTTTCTTGGTTATCTGAACCGCCTGTTAGTATTGCCTCCACTCTCCTTTTTTTTTCCATCGTATTCTTTCAGAAATGTTTTTTTCTGTCCCTTTCTTCGCAGATTTCCTTCTGCCAGCCAGTGTCTGCAATTTGCTATTCGAGAAAAGTCTTGGTAATTTATCTTCCTTATGGGTTTGCATACACAGTCAATATATCGTTTAGAATTTTTATTTTAATATAGGATATATCCATGTAATTCGACATTATCAATGCCTATTTCGTTGACATGAAGTGTGCTGATGTGAAAACAGAACAACTTTGCCAGAAATAACTGGGAAATATAGAATAATGAATCCATAAGTCACTCGCATCTCATTTATCCCACTGTATAACTCCCCTCGGTTGCTAATTGTGATATTTTGCTCATCGTAATACCTTTTTAGTTACATTCTTTCTTAATGACATTCTTTTTATTCAAGACGAAAAAGTGTTTGGTGCTATTTTTCGAACACATTGTGATCTAAATGACATTACATCATGTTCTTTTAATTTAATTTATTACAGAATGTCATTATGCACAGCCATATTTTATTAGAAGGGTTGACTTTGTTTTCGTTTACGATCTCTATCTGGCTTTCAATACACACTGCACAGTGTGCTAATTAGCAGAATAAATTGATATATAGTCAAAGTTTTGAATATTTGCTGTGCAGTCTCGTTTGTAGCCCCAAGTAGTATTATAATGAGATTTTAAAACTGGCTAAACAGTTTTCAGCTTCTATTCTCGAAACCCGTTTGGTCTTCAGACACTCTTTATGGAACCAGGTAATCTTTCCGTTTCAGTCATCACGGGGTAAGTTTCCGCCACTGTCTACACTAATTGTTCTGGTGCACATTTTATCGGATTAGTAGTCTTTCTGTTTCAGACATCGCGGTGTTAGTTTCCGCCACTGTCTTCACTAATTATGCTTTCGCACATTTAATCGGACTATAAAGAATATTTTGTTCCAGTCATCGCGATGGTCATTTCGCGACTATTTTCGCTAATACACGGATTCCGCTGTCATGGTTGCAACCTTAGTAAACTGCATTAGGTTCAGCCGAAACGTCATGTATTTTTTCCATATTCTCGGAGATGGCGTTTATTTTACCCGTTCGATGTTGATGCGATAATTAAATAACCATCATTCCCTTAAAACGTGATACGGGAGTTTTTGTTTCGTGTGGGTAAATCCTAAGCTGACAATGTCATGTGCAGTGTGATATCCTCTGTATGCATCATTGATCATGCCCCTTTTCATCAATGGAACTGAAAGCTCCTTCACAGATCCAACATGAGAGAACTCAAGAATGTCATTACGATTCATAAACATGTCCAGGGTTGAGGCAAGCTGCTATCTGATCCATTTCGTGGTAACCTACAGCGATTTAACAAACATATCAACTAAATACTTGCCACATTATAACGTTAGATTCTGAGTTGCTCCATCTCATCTGACAACCGTGTAGCAAAACCCGTATGGGTCTTGATCGACAAATTGTTTCTGGTTTAACCTTTTGTCTGGTGTCGCAAGTGATCTTCATTCATACATCATCGACATAAACTCTTTACCTTTGTCTTAGTTGTACTGACACACAGTTCGTGTAAATCCGCACATAATGATACCGCGCCACCTAGCGATCCACGTTGCTCAGCAATACCTGATCAACGTTGATCCACACCTTTCTCGCGGTGGCTTGTCAGACGGTTGAATGCCTTTGTTGTAAACAAACACATTAACAGTGAGAATATTGTGGAGTCGTTCAAGCGATCTGATTTCAGTAACCTGCATAGGAAATTAAATGTTACTAACTTAGGTTAAATCAGATGTTGTTTGTATGTTTGAAGCTGGTCTCTATGATCGTGAACAGTTTACATGGATGACAAGACAGCCCATCGAGAATGCCGGTTCTCATCATTTTCCACGTTTATTATTGCCGGCCGCGTAATATGCACGCTGCAGTTAGTATGTAATTCGATCTGCGAAAAGATTTGTACGCTGAAATACGAAGTTCATCTTGAACGCATCTATCAAGGATCCATGTCAAACCTTAGCTTTTATTTTTAATCATTAATGGTCTCAGGGTCTTCACGGTTCAAGGTTCTAATGGCACTACTCTAAAGACACGGGGTTTAACTTTTAAGAAATCATCGTCGTATGCATTTTGAATTAAACGGTATAATCAAGTGCACAACAAGCACAAAGCTCACCTTCAACCCAGATGTGCCTATTTTTATAGGGGTTCTTCTTTTCTTTATTTCACGCTCTCGTGCGGTTTGTTTAAATTGATTTACAGTTGCTGTTGCCTACCAACCGTGGTTGATGTGTGGAAAGTTGCCTCATAACAGGTCTTGGCTCATCAATGAATCCTAAGAAGCTAAGTATATATTTTTCATACCGCCAGGAATTCGTTTGCAATGCTCTCCTGCAGACTGCTTAATTTGATTCACAGTCTGCATATCTTATTATAAGGGAAGCATGGACTAATTGCTTATTTACCTATAAAAGTTTTTAAAAGATATATCTGTTTTCATACTCATCGGCTTTTTCTGTGATGGTCTCAGGCGTTATTTATTGTTTTTATTATCTTTTGGCTTTTTTGGACAGCAGGCGTGTTTCCATGTTGTAGCTACCTATAAAAATAATACATTACAACAGATCTCGACGACCACGATTATGTGACATGACTCTGATACCATATTTAAGAAATTTCGAGCACCAGGGCCAACACTTCAGGCGAAGACATGTGACTTTCAGTATTCTTAATTACATGTTCTGTTGTAAGGTTCTCGCTTTCCAATGCATACGTCATTGTATCGATTCAGTGATCCAAAGAATGGTAAATTAATTTACGATCATGTAACGTATGATACCTTCTTCCAGCAACAATTTTTAATCTGACATTAGGCTGTGACAAACAAACAGGCTTGTATTCCTAATCCAGATAAAATATGTTACATTTCAGCAGGGATCTATACAAAGTATCCATAATCGAGTGGCCGAGTGGTCTAAAGCGCTGTCCGTTACGGATCACTGCCATCTCACCTCTGTCTGCGTGTGTTCGAGTCTAGGATTCGGCGAATGTGGATATGTGAGAAATCTTGCCAGTAGCTTCTCGTGGGTCGGTGGTTCTTTCCGGTGATTTCCCGGTTTCTTCCTCCACCATTAATACTGGCCGCCATGAATAGCCTATCGAGTGCTGAAAATGGCGTTAAGCCCAACAACAACAACAACAACATAAGCTATCCAACAACGTCGAATATCTCTTATATATATATATATATATATATATATATATATATATATATATATATATATATATATATATATATATATATATATATATATATATATATATATATAACATCATTGTAATATCTTCGATGCCCTTCACCAGCAATTTCGATGTCTTTACCGTCTTCACTAGTTATCTCACTGTCTTTTCTGAGCGGCTCAGTGATTTGAAGTTTTCTTGCACAATGTCAAATAATGACTTTCACGCCTTTTATTATCCTCTTCATCAAATTTTCATCATGCTTTCTCTAGCTATACCGTTACTGAAGTTAATGTTCCTGGATATTCCTGGTACGTTTTGAAAAATAGTATAGCGCCTTATGAGTCTCATTAACGAAAGCGTAATAAGCACTGACGCTAAAGAAACAGTTAATTTGTTATGTGACCAACACTCCATTGGTCGGGTAATTTAATCCATGCTTTAGCCGCAGATGTGAATTCGTTCAAAATACTGTGAAACTATGTGATGTTTAATGGTACTTTAATAGTGAATCACTTATGTATTGTACATGTATGTGAGTCTGTCCTGCAAGCTCACGGTACCCAATCTCCAAACCCAAGAGAAACTTGCATATGCATTCAAATAAGCTACAAATCCAGACACACACGGATATGAAAATTTACAGTTTGGGAAAAAGTCAAGGAATATACGAAAGGGTGGGAAATATCTGTGATGTTTTTAAAATGTAAACATATTCAATTCTCTCTCTCTCTCTCTCTCTCTCTCTCTCTCTCTCTCTCTCTCTCTCTCTCTCTCTCTCTCTCTCTCTCTCTCTCTCTCTCTCTCTCTCTCTCTCTCTCTCTCTCTCGATCGATCGATCGATAACTACAATAGTTTTTATATCCATTAACTTAAAGTTTGATTAAAAGGTTTTGTTAGTATAATATTAGTATTTTTGCCTAAGCTACATACTTTAATATGATCACATATTTTTGTAAAACTTAATCTAATACAAGGCAGTAAAATATTAGTAATTTGCAGGCTCAATTTGGAGAAAAGTAATAGTGAATTAATGTACATCTTCATAACTCTCGTGTTAATGGATGCATGCAGCAATTGATCTTGTGAAGTAGTCCGTAACGGAAAAGAGTCAATAGAAATGATGCATTCTTGGGAATAAAAAGAGCTTTTAAATAAGGTTTCAAATCTCCGCTGGAGATTAATAATTGTTTATTTGTTTAAAATTCAACGGAATTCATTGGAATAAATATAACTCCTTTAGGCAACGAGGTGTATTCTGGAATTTCAGTGATGTTTTCGTTGATCGTTAAACTACGTGACGGTGCCAACGTAACCAGGGAAGGAGAGGTAAACAAAAACATCTATCGCAAAAATCTCTGGCGCGTACTGCGTCTGAAAACAATGTTTTACTTGCAAGAGTATGCTCTCTCTCTCTCTCTCTCTCTCTCTCTCTCTCTCTCTCTCTCTCTCTCTCTCTCTCTCTCTCTCTCTCTCTCTCTCTCTCTCTCTCTCTCTCTCTCTCTCATATATAATTTTAATACATAATATTCAGTATATGTCCAGTCTTCTAAATGCATACGAAACTCTCTGTGGCCCTAATTAAAGTAAGCCGTAGATAAAGTGCCTGGTACGGATTGTATTTTTTCCTATTTATATTAGCTTATTATAGAATAAACATGGGACAAGATCGCTAACTGGATACCTTAAAATGTAGCAAACACTAATAATAAAAATGTAAGGATGGTAAAATACTACAATCACCAAAATAGTATTTGTAATTAAAGTGAGTTATATCAAATGGCTAAGTATCATGACAATAATTAGAACGATTGATCACATTATTGAATATCTAAATATTAGTAATTGGTCAGGCAAACTAGTGATATGTGATTTAAAATATTTATTGGACTCAAATGAAAAGGTTATATGATGGAAATATTTAAGATGCCTATGTTCGTAATCTACAGTATCAACTGGGTGGATATTCTGATAAGTAAGGTTGAAGGGTGGATATAAATTTGTAGATAAAAAGAGACTGGTTTCATTTAGAATTGGACCTTATTGAGAAGTGTTCTTGCTCTCCATTTATTTTAGTACTTGCTTGTGAAATATTATCATTCTACACTATTCATACACTATTATAACATTCTGTCGTTTGCTGTTGGCAACAAATGACTAAAATTCTACAATATGCAGATGATGCCTTGCTTCGTAAAAATGGTTGAAAGACTTGAAGCATGTTTGGACCGTTATTAAAACAATACTTCTGGTATTCAATGGACTGGTTATATTTCGGTTAAGCTGAAATACTACATATGGCGATATTAGATCGATAAGCATGAATTAAAATATTTTGTATAAAGTTTAGCACGACTATTCTGCATCAGACATTTTAAAAATATGGGTGTGATAAAAAAAAAAGAAAATTGTATAACGTTTTGTGATTAAAAGACTTAGTTCTGTTAGGAAGAGTCAAAATATAAATGTCACTATTGACATCAGGAACTCCAAAAGTAAATACTAAAACAAGTTCGAAAATAAACATTTAATTAAATATCATAAAGTAAATGAAATTAACTACATCCAAATTAATATAAGAAACATGGAATTATGAGTTTTTCTGTGAGTATTCATCTCTGGCAGTCTATATTCGTATCATCTATAATAGTCTATATTGGTATCATCTAAAATAGTCTATTTTCGTATCATCCATGATTGTCTATATTCGCGTCATCCATCGCAGTCTATATGCATATCATCAGTGACACTATATGCATATCATCCATGATAGTATGTGCTCTGTTAACATAAAAAACGGCTTGCGTTTTATATAATTCGAACAACTTCAAACCTTTTGCATAATTTAAATAGTTTAAAGGGCACTACTCAACATGAAATGCACAAGTCGATTAGTTAATTGATAAAGTCTGCAATCAAAGGACATATAAGTGTACAGTGTGTAAAAAACCACTAAGATAATAGAAGAGAACATGCAACAAAACATAAAGTCAACGCGTTTACATATCTTAAACAAATTGCATTAGATACAGATAAAAGATGTTGTCGCTGCATAAGAAAGATCCAAGATGTAACTATTTATACTGTATCTAAATTATACTTTCAGCCAGATTACTTGATGACTTTGTCTTAAATAACTTTGCATGGCTGATTAGATGAAAGAACCCTTCTTTGTAAATTATGCCGAAGTATATCAATCAAACGTAAGAGTTTTTGCCGTGCACCAGGCGCCGATGTTTTCAGAGTGAAATTAGGTGTAACTGATAGCTTTTGCCAGACATTTTCATCGTGTCTACACACAACAAAGGTTAGCACACCAAAACTCATTGTGGTACATACAACTGAAAAACTTAAATCCAGAATTGTGTGTAAAAAAACAATATTGTCATTCATTTGATCCAAAAATGTTCCAATATTAAAGACATCTTTGATGATTTTTGCTAATTATTCTCAAAAATATTCATCTTTAGAAATGCATAGAATGGAATACCTCGATACTGTAATATACTACATCATTTGGTGTAACAATTAATGCAATCTGCATTTATGAATCAAGCCTGTGATAAAGATTGCATTTGTTATGCTATTTGTTAAACTAAATCTACATCTTTTAAGTTGAAGTTGTATTCAGATCAATAAAAAAGTGATATTCAATGATTGTCCTTATAAAACAGAATGGACACTGAAAACAAGCTTTATTTGTGTGTGTGTGTTTGTGTGTGTGTGTATATATATATATATATATATATATATATATATATATATATATATATATATATATATATATATTGTTACAATTAATCTACGCTTAGATTGGGGTAAGCTTAAAACTAATAAAGGAAAGGTATATAAATATGATGTTCATTCCGAATGAAGTATGACACCAAACATTGATACATTAGGGGTTGGGGGATATAAAAAAAGCCGCGGTGCACTTGAGTATACCTAACGCTCGACTCACGCCATACATGTTTGTTTTCATTTTAGTCGTTTCTTACGTCCCAAGTTTTCTATTCACTAAATCTGTATATATAAATCTGTATATTATGAACACGTGTGAGAAAAAGTGTTTTTTTTGGGGGGAGGGTTAAATCTGTGCGGCTTCTGATAGTTTAAAGGCTCATCGTAAACATATTGGCTATATACCATGTGGTTAATTAACTCCAATTGAAGTTTATCTCACGAGCTGCTGGACAATTAGATGCTACCTCTGGCATTTATGTGGAACCTAGCGTCTGATGATCAAATTTAACTGCAGGTCAGATTTGATGAACTTTGAGGCGTAATTGTTTCAACCTGGATTGGTCTCTCCAAAAATTCCATTGAGTTTTTCATGGCACTTATTGCAAAGAAAAGCATATACAATAAAAAGTATGAATGTTAGATTTTTGTTTTAGTTTTGAAACAAAATTGCACCTTCTTTGCGATGTGCATTTTACGACCAACGCTCACAATTAATTGAATTTCCTGTCATCGTCTACTGTTCCTAGCACAGGATTAGCTTAATGTTCGAAGAAACGTACTCTATGGGAGTATAATTTTTCGCACATCTTGTTCGACAAACAACTACATCATAAATATATAACAGCATAGCTCAAATACACACCAAGTACTTCAATCCCATTTCAGACTCGACTGTTCCAGATTACCTCACACTGATGTTGAATTGCCTTAGACATAATATTTATCGGTAATACAGTCATCTACAAATAAATCAAGTCACACATCTGTTTCACATTTTCATCGATGTTTTCTCTCACCCATATTCACCTTAAAAGCTCGATATTTGTTCTGTTGATTGTGGGTGATTTCATCAATTAAATAAGCAAGTTTTGATGTTTTCTTTACGTATAAGACAGGACAAATATTTTCCTCAGTAAATGAGAGACGATGCATTCTTTGGATGAATCAGGCCCAGCCTAATTCATACGAAACAGAAATTATAGTTCTGCTGACGAAAACATAAGATTTATAGATTAGTAATCAAATAACAGTAGCATATCTATGCGATTTAGCGCCAATCAGACCTTAATGTTAAAATAGGGTGTTTGCACTTTGGCGTCAAAAAGTATAGCGTCAATGGGAAATCCAGGCAAAGAGGTTTCCAGGCACTTTGACGTCAAAATAAACCATGGGCTACTATAGAGTCAAGGGTAAATTTGTATAGGGACAATATAAATGGAACAGGTGAGAATGCGTCACGGTACTAGTAACACTGTTGCAAGTGGCTAACCTAAATACGTGCGGTTACTCTAGGAAGGGACAAATACAGTAGACATAGACATAGGGTATATATAACGCAAACATAGACTGATGAAAATAAATCCTAAATTATACAATTGACAAAAAATTAGGCAAAAAAATTAAATCTTTTCGAGCCATTATATTTGAACCATTACACATAAATTATACAACTAAATGAATTTAGACCAAAAAAAATCTTTTCGAGTTATATGAAATGGCCATGAAAAGGGTATTTGAGACTTCTATATTTTGTCATTTCTTCTTCTCCACCAACTCCTCCTCTTCTGCAGGACACATCTCGTTTCTTCTTCATCTTTTTTTCTCTTCCTTCCATCTATTTATAGCTATAACTTGTTTGAAAATTCCTACGGAACATCCCATTATCTACTTAAAGTCTCAGCTTCTGTGACGTTCCTGTTTTAAAAAGTAGTATATAGTTATAGGTGCAATTTGTGAGAAATTCATTTTGAAAAGCCAACCATCTATTTTATGACGTTCCTGTTTCAAAACCTAGTATCCATTTTTGACTAAAACTAGTGGGAAAATCCTTTGGTAAAACCCACTATCTATTTATAGCCTCAACGTTTATGAAATTATTGTTTAAAACTCCTATCAATTGTTTCTGGCTACAACTTGTGGCAAATACCATTGGAAAAGCTCACTATCTATTTATAGCATCATTTAAATGACGTTCCTGTCTGAAAACCATAGTATCTATTTATAGCTACAACCTTTAGAAATACCCAACTCTATTTTTATAGTCTCAAAAACTCTAGCCTCAGTGACGTCACTGTACTGAACACCAGAGGAATAATGGTAACAGTATTGTAAGTGGCTGACCTAAATACGCTATACAATAGGCAGGTAGGAAGGTGAAATCAATTCGATAGGGATAAAGGGAGTTTTATAGGGACAACAAAGACCAATACACGTACGAACAACTGTACGAAAATAGCATAACCCATTACTTACTAATCACATAGGTACGTGCGCACTGCAATACAAACACATGCAAACACACAAATGTACGCACTTGCATACAAACACACACTCTGCCATCCACGCAAACGTACGCGAACGCATATAACCATATAACACACACTCTACAATCCACACAAACCTAAGCGAAAGCATGAATTACGCCATATATACTATCCACACAAACGTACACGAACGCACAAAACACACTCAGTATTCACACAGACGGGAAGAGAAGAAAACACACTAAATCTACTATGTACATAAACGTCAGCGAACGCATAAATCATAATGTATATGCTATCCACAAAAACGCATAAAACACACCATATCCACTATACACATAAACGAACGCGAAGTCTTAAAACATGCCATATGTACTACGCACACACACAAGCGCGATGCCACAAATATATCATATATTTTGTCCACACACTCTATTATCCACACAATCGTACGCGAAGAATGAAATACACATTATACTATCTGCACAGAAGGAAAGAAAAAAAACAATATCTACTGCCATGCGCAAACATGCGCGAACGCGCACAAACACATCCATATCTACAGAAACGAATGCGAACGAACACAAACACGCCATATCTACTATCCACACAAACGTACGCGAAGGCATATAATATCACATATTTACTATCCAAAGACATGAACGCGTTCGCGAACCCATAAAACATACCATATATACTATCCACACAAACATACACGAACTCATGAAACACATTCTGCTATCCACACAGATGGAACGACAAGAAGAAACACACCATATCTACTATCCACACAAAAGTACACGAACATATAAACCACATCATATCTGCTATCCACACAAGTCTATGCGAACGCATAAAACACACCATATCCGCTATCCACGCACACGAACGTGAAGTCATAAAACATACCAGATGTACTATGCACATAAACGAACGTTCTTTCTTCTACCTTCTCTCCTTCCTTCCTCTTTTCCAACATCAAATCATCTTGTACAGCATATTTTGCTTCTTTTTTCTCATCCTTCCATTTTTATCTTCAGCTTGTGGTATATTCATTTGGAAAAGCCATCTATCTATTTCAAACCTCAACTTTTATGACGTTCATGTGTAAAACCCTTCTATTCATTTTAAGCTACAACTTGTGGGAAATGCCTTTGGAAAAAACCCAATATCTATTTAAAACCTCAACTGTTACGCCGCTTAATCCATATCTACTATTCACACAAACGAACTCGAAGTTATGAAACACACCATATCGACTATCCACATAAGCCAAGCGATGTTATAAAACATAACATATGTACTATCCGCACAAACGAATGCGATGGCACAAAACAAACCATATACACTCCCCACATAAACGTACGCGATTACATTAAAACACTCTTTTATTCACTATTCACTATGGTACATTATACCATACATAAAGACGGAAGAAAGAAAAAACACAATATTTACTATCCACACAAACATACGCAAACGCATAAACCACACCATATCTGCTTGCCTTACAAACCTAAAAGAATGCATAAAATATAACATACACAATTCACACAAAGGAATGCGATGACACAAAACTTACCATATATATCATCCACACAAACGTACTTTAATGCTTTCAAACACACTATAATATCCACACAAACGTACGCGAACGCATAAAATACTCTCAACTATCCACACAGACGGGAAACGAAGAAAAACAAACCATATATATTTTCCACACAAACGTACGAGAACGCACGCAAAGACATCCACATCAAATATCCACGCAAAGGTCGCGAACCCTCAGAAATTCCCATATCTACGAACGTACAGAACACATCATCTACACTATCCACACAAACGAACGCGAAATCATTAAAGCTACCATATATGCATACAATCCACACTAACATACGCGAAGGCATTAAACATACCATATTTATTGTCAATACAAACGTACGCGAACACATTCAAACAGACACTCAACTCTCTACACGTACGCGAACGCAAAAAATCACTATTATCCACACAGACTGGAAGACAAGGAAATAAGACCATATCTACAATCCACAGAAACGTACACGAACGCATAAACCAGACCATATCTAATATGCATACAAACCTAAGCGATTGCAAAAAGCACACCATAAATACGATCCACACAAAAGAACGTAGTCATAACACATACCATATATACTATCCACACAACGTAACACGCTTTCTTCTACTTTCTCTCCTTCCTTCTTTTTCTCCACCAGCACCTCATCTTGAACAGCACATTTGTTTTCATCTTTTTATGACCCTGTCATCTATTTTAGCTACAACTTGTGGTAAATTCTTTTCTAAAAGCCCACTAACTATTAAGACCTCAAATTTTATGATGTTCCTGTTTTAAAGCCTAATATCTATTTTAGCTACAACTTGTGGAACATTCGTTTGAATAAATCTCCACAAAATTTTATAGCCATAACTTGTATGACGTTCCTGTTTAAAAGCCCTGGTATATGTTTATAGCTACAACCTTTAGAACAACCCAAGATTATATTTATAGTCTCAAAATGTCCAGCTTCAGTAACGTCATTGTACTGCAGACTTGGGGAATAATGGCAACAGTGATGCATATGGTTTACCTGAATGCGCTATACTATAGGCAGGTAGGTTGGTAGGTGAAATGGTGAAATGAAAGTGATAGTGATAAAAGGATTTTATTAGGGACAAACAATGACTGATACAAGCACGAACAAACGTACAAGAATAAAATTATTATTCGCATAGATATGAACAACAGCACACAATACAAATACAGAAACGTTAGCGCACGCAAACAAATACACACTGTGCTATCCCACATTCAAACGCGAACGCTTAAAAACCATGTCTACTATCCACACAAACGAACGCGAAGGCATAAAACATACCTAGTATACTATTCACAGACACGTGCCTTTTATAGTATCCACACAAAGCATGTTATATATAGCATCCACATAAACGAATGCGAACACATAAAACGCAATCTAAGACGTACTGTATTATCATCACAAACGTACCCGAACGCACACAAACACACCCATATCTACTATCCAGACAAATATACGCAAATGCATAAAACATACCATATCTACTATCCACACAAACCTTCCCGAACGCATAAATCAAACCATACCTACTATAAACAATTTAACGCGATTTCTTTTACTTTGACTCCTTCCTTTTTCTTCTCCACCATCAACTCATCGTCGACAGCACATTTTTCTTCTTTTTTAATTATTCCATCTATTTTTAGCTACAACTTGTGGGAAGTTTTAGCTACAACTAGTGTGTTTTATGCGTTCGCGTACGTTTGTGTGGTTAAAAGATATGGTATGTTTTATGAGTTCGCGTACGTTTATATCGATAGTAGATATGGGTGTATTTGTGTGCATTCATGTACGTTTATTTGAATAGTAGAGTGTTGTTTTATGCGTTCCTGTAATTTTGTGTGAATAACTATGTTTTATGTGTTCCTGTTTGTTTGTGTGAATTGCAGTGTGTGTGTTTGCGTGCGCGTACGTTTGTGTGTTTCTATGTGTATGTGTTGCTGTGCGCACGTACTATGTGAATACTATCTAATGGGTTATTTTATTATCGTAACTTGGTTCTTCCGTGTATTGGTTTTTGTTTTTCACGATAAAAATCCTTTATCCCTATCAAATTCATTTCATCTACACACCTGGCTTTAGTAGTGCGTATTCAGGTCATCAACTTAAAACACTGTTGCCATTATTCCCGTAGTGTTCAGTGCTATGATGTTATTGAAGCTGGAAATTTTGAGACTATAAAAATAGTCTTTGTTATTTTTAAATGTTTTAGCTATATATAGATATATGGGATTTTAGACAAGAGCGTCGTGCAAGCTGAAGAAATAAATCGATAGTGGGCTTTTCCAAAGAAATTTGCCTTAAACTGTAGCTAAATTTAGATACTAGGGTTTTTAAACAGGAACGTCATAAAAGTTGAGCTATAAATAGATAGTGGGTTTTTCCAAAGTGGGTTTTCCAGGGCCACTTTCTATACCTCGAAAAGACTTATTTTTTCTTGCCCAAAAATTTGTTTAGTTGTATATTTAAATGGTAATGGCTCAAATATATTGCCCAGAAAAGATTTACTTTCTCATAACTAAATGTTTTATTGTCTGTTGTATAACTTGGGTATGATAAATTAATATTCATCATTCTTATTTTGTGTTATATGTCTCCTATGTCTATGTCTCTTCTATATGTACCCCTATCTAGAATAGCAGCAAGTAGTTAGGTCAGCCAATTGCAACTGTGTTACTAGTCATCACACCTATTCCATTCCTTTTGTCCCTATACAAAATTCTCCTTTGCGCTATAGTATCCCTGGTGGGGGCGATTGACGCCAAAATGACGGGACACCTTTTTGCCTGGATTTCCCATTGACGCCAGAAATGTTGACGCCAAAGTGAAAACACCCTTACATTTAAAAATAACAAAGACTATATTTATAGTCTCAAAACATTTATGTCGGATTGACTCTAAATCTCCCCAATATACTACTGATATATATTTATTCGATAATACATTTCTCTTTAATATCTCAATCTTGAATATATCATATTTTATAAGAATAACTGAATTAATAATGTATGGAAGAAATGGTGCAGAGGTGCAGTTAGCGCTAGCTTGTTTTCAGTATTGCCACTCATTTTGTATCCGTATACAAAACACTTTTAATTTCCTATATGTCATTGCATAAGTAGACTTCGAGCTCCATCTAGTATTCACAGTACTTTTAATATCGAAATGTTTCGTTTAATAATACAGTGAGATTTACAGAAGAATTTTGTTTTTAAAAAAATACATGAATGTATATTAATTTTTATTGTGTTTATTATTATTTTTATCATTAACAATTTTTTTTATTATATTTTTTTAGTGTATTAAGTTTTATTCAAAACATAAAACTGTGTACAATTGTGAAATTGTGAAAGCAAATTAGCAATTACAGTCTGGAGATTAGTTTTCTCTGGTATTTCAGAATGCATTGATCGCAAACATCCTTTACATGTCACTATGTGACTCTCATCTACTTCTGGTAAAGGCCACCAGATCAGAAACGACAACCAACATAACTATATTATCATCAAATGGTCCAGTCATCGATAGTTAAAAGTTATTATATATTTATGTGTTTACACATCTTCTTTCCTTTCCACTAAATGACTCAAGACTAAATTAAGCGAAATGTCCCTTGTCTTGGTATTTGGGTCCATGAAGAATTATACTATTTTCCCATTAGGAGAAATTAATATGCATTTTACCATGTCCCGATTGGCAAAAATACCAAAATATCGCGCCATGCTGTATTATTGGCTCACATCCGTTACAATGTTTTGCATTTTTGTACTGAACTTATGTTTAACAAATAATTTAATGTTACTATTTTTTCAACCCTCTTCGATTTATGGATATCGATTTCAATTTAAACAGCTTCTACTGACCGTTGACTCCTCCGAGTCCACGAAACTCGATCCAAATGCGTCCCTTCCAGTCAAAGGTACCACTCATATGCCATGAAACATCGCCCTGCTACAGTATAGTAACCAGCAGTCTAACGACAGAAAGAAAAAAAAATTATACTGTTTCTGTCTGAAACAAAAGGTGTCATTTTTATGAAGATTCTATGGATTGGACACATAAGAGAGATACTATTTAAGGTTGCTTCGTCCTATAAACTTCTGAACTATATATAGTAATGGGAATATGGCATTTTATTTTCACAATAAGCTTGGTTGATTAAGAGATATAATTACGCTGTTCTCTTATCTTGTGAAAGTCATTTTGAATACAATTTTATTTTATTTTAAAAAAACCCTAATTCTCAAAACATCGCCTCTAAATAACAAGATAAATTAATAACAAAAGGCATTCTGGTGAAAAACGGTACAGATCTATTTTTCAATTTTGGATTAAACTCTGAACGGCGCTTGCTTGTCTTTTCTCTATTTTAATACTGTTCACACAACCAAACACAACTTGGGTTCCAGTATGAACCAATCAGTTAAAAGTGGTTTAATTAAATAAAATTGCAGATAATCCATATAAGAATTTAATACAGTATTTTAGAAGCCTCAGTCGAAATTAATCGTTGTTCTCGAGAACAAAAATCAATTATACAATCAAGTTCTATGCTCACTTAATTAAATTTGTAATCTCGCGCCCTTCAAAGAGACACTTTGATTAAAAGTTTCCTGGGACAGGAACATGAATTATCTCGTGGCGGAAAAGTTTTAGCTTTGAAGGCTTATACAGTTTGTTTCGGCTTCACAGTAGGGTGTTTTGAATATTTAATCTAGAGTTCTATAATGGTGACAATAGGTTAATGGAACAGGATATGCCTCGTAATTTAGTTTCTTTGGGGTAAAATGCGAGATATTCATCAAAACTTTAAAGTTAGTAAAAATGCAAACTGAAGGTGCACGTGATTTATTTTATGCATGAACTCAATGAGACCCAACTACACAATGATGTTTACTTTGTGGCTAGCAGTCTGAATTTGGATACCAAACCAGAGCTGAGATTATTAAATCAATCGACTGCAGAGAGCGATATACAGAGGAAAGAGTTATAATCGCAGATATCAGATCACACAAATTATCAACTGATTTTAAAATCAGAAACATAAGAAATTAAGAGATGGAGGGACGAATAGATAGACGCGTGCCTTCCCTCTCTCATGAGACATAAAATCAACACGTTCTCCCCTGGGGGACTTATCACAGTTTTCGAACTTTATCTTTTGTCACGAAATGTTCTGATTAAACTCTACTCGTTGTTTCTGTATATTCGTTAATTTCATTGGGCGATACGTTTTAGTTCTAAAGAAGTAGCAATCGATAAAAAAGTAAACTGAGTAAACATGGAGATGGGGGAGCGAGGGACGAGAGCGAGGGCACAGCGATATGTTAAAGTATGCTATTCCCAACTACTGCATAAAAGCAAACACATGAAATACCAGCCCACTGTTTTGGAACACTTCCAACTACTATGTAAAAATTTCGGATCTCTTTCCTACGGATGTGTCAACATTTGTTATTTCTTCCTTACGGATGAGTCAACATTTGTTATCTCTTCTTTACGGATGTGTCAACATTTGTTATTTCTTCCTTACGGATGTGTCAACATTTGTTATCTTTTCCTTAATTATGTGTAGAAAGTTGGTTCTCGTTCTTAATGATGTCAAATTTTCTATGTCTTCCTTACTGATTTGTGAAAGACAAAACAATAAAACTTAACGAAACGCCTGATTACTTATCTTACAACCGTTTGAAAAATAAAAGAAACACACAGGACAACATCAGACAGCTTTTCTTACTACCGTAAAACAAAAACAAATTTAAACACCACCAGATCACTTCCTCAACTACGGCAAAAAAAAATAACAAAGAAAAGAAGACTACAACACTAACGTACAAGATTAAATAATCTGATAAGACCACTTTGCTTATTAATGCGTGCTAACAAACAACCAGCTCATTTTATGTACTACTGTGTTAAACAAACGAAAACATAATGCCAAAACCTAACTTAATTGCTTACTACTGAGAGAAAACAAAGAACATAGCACTTCATGCCTACTGAGTAAAAAGATATAATAAGTTTAACCATTTTCTTACTACTGTATCACGACCACTTCCTCACTTCCATGTGAAAAGCACAAATGATCTCTGTGATAAACAGAACAAAACAGACTACGAATCTCAATTAGTGCATAAAATCAAGACAAAGTTTTAATACACCACACTCTTTGCTCACTGTTACAAGAGAAACAAACATATACAACAAAATGTTGTTTATTACTTTGTGAAGAAAAGTTCGTATATAAAGACAAGTACATGTGATTTTTGGCTGATACTAAAGAAATCATCATATACAAACCGGGTCTAACGTCGTAATTCGATGTCACAATAAAATATGCTGCAAACAAAAGTCATATTACCACGAGTTTTGCTTTGATTGGACCAAAAATCATCATTTGTTTGGCCCTGTTTTGAACATGAGCATCATTGTAAGAGTCTAAATGCTTTTTGATGACAGGTAACGTTCATAGTATTGAATTATCAGATTTGAATAGATTTTTATTCAACTAATTATAATTACAACTAAGAACAATTAATATTTAACTAAAGATAGTAAATGCGACAACTTGACCACGCTGACATACACTTTAGAAAGTTGCAAATATTAAACGTATGAGTATGTGAAGACCATATTCAAAAACGTAAATGAATAGGGTTGTAAACAATTTCTCCCTGTAGAGTCGTTCTTCGTTTATATCATTCAGCTCTCCGCATTTTGAAATTGTTATGCAGCCAATATGCTGTCGATGAGAGGCAAATGCTGACTAAAGCAAAGCGAACCCGACGGCTGACGATTTAAAGAGTGTAATCGCTGCATGTTCTTAATGCATGTATCCATATACTTAGATCTTGTAAACATTCAAAACCCCATTATTTATATTCAGATAAATATAAATAGACAGATTTAGTAGTGCCAATTAGTAGCTTAGAGACCTTACGTTGCTCTATCACCTAAATTACTATGACCTCATTGCCCACATCACTTTGAGTATATACATCATATAACTAGTGTAAAAAAAAACATCCTGACAAATTAGCTGAATTCAACGCTTTCAAAGGTGGAAGAATCTCGTCAATTTGGCAGGCCGATGAAAAGCAACCTAAATAAAGTTTAACTACTTTAGATAAAAACAGTGTAGATTAAAGCTCATCTCAGTTATAAAGATAAATTAATGTAGAATGAAAAACACGATAAGCTTCCAAATGAACTGAAGATTCAAATGACAAATTCGATACTTTCGTTTTAAAACCTTCAATGCATAAACTCAAGTTTGAACATATTTTTTATTTCGGCACTGAATTAAACAGAAACGAGATGGAGAAAAGTGAATGTGGATCCCAAACAAATGTGGGATGATGGAACAAACAGAAGATATGATAGATGAAGAAGTTTTATCTAATGAGTTGTCAATAGGAAATATTTTGTGCTGATAAGCATCGTCTACGTCATGTAGAAATTAGATTCATCAACAAAACGTGTGCAAGGTACAGTGATAAAGCAAACTAATGACAACAATTATTATACGAAAACGTCAAATATTTTGCAAATCCTATCAGATGAGCAAAGTATCAGTATTGCTTATGTTGCAGGGTTTGCATTGTTGTTTAAACAATCTCAGAGAGCATCGTCGTTACTTTATGTTTCTAAAATTATTCTATATTACTTCTATCTTTAAATATCTTGCAAAAATTATTAATGTATTGTAACTCGTGTTGCACTTTGCCATTGTATTAATACAGTTATTTCACAATTTAAATTTTATATGATGTTGTAGTGATGACTGCTGAAAGAATTATGTTTTTGTGGTCATTAGTGTAGATCATGTTGTTTTATGTAACTTGTCTTATAAAGGAAGTTTGCAATGTGGGTGTCACGCTATTTAAGGAGCATGAAAATCACACTCAAATGAATGATCCAAACTCGATAGAGGTTTATTTTAACTTTTTTTAACTTACAGTATTATTGCCTGATGATGTTTGGATCCTAAAATGTCTCATATGCTTGAGCTTAGCCAGATTTTAACTAAAGCCAACCAACAGCATCCCAGGTGAAAGACTTTTTTGGGGCACCTTGTTTTATTCTTGGTACGCACAGTAGTTTGGAAGTTATTTAGCGTCTTTATTACAATAGTAAGGGAAGTGGGATGGTGTTACTTTATTTCTCACACAGTATTACATTAAAACGGCTGTGTCCACACCAGCATTACTAGATAAATATAATTCGTGGCCAAGAACAATCATATTATTACTTACTACTTTATAAGTCAGCCTGTACGAGAACATTTTTTTTTAATGCGTAACGAAAACAGCTAATAGACTAATCATTTTCAAAAGGACATATCTTTCCTTAATCAATCCAGTATCAAATCAAAATTCCTTGAAGCTATTTTTATATGATATTTTTTGTTAGTGGCAGCCTCAGTATACAATATGCATGAACGAGGGAAGAGGAATGCTTGCATTTTCTTCGGGACCTAATTATTGGAAGACACGACAAATTAACGCGAGAAATAATACCAGAATGCGTGAGAACGAACATCAGTAAAAACTACAGCTACGGGTTATTATCAAGAGGCAGAACTACCTTAGTGTTACGAGTACAAATTTGACGCAGTTAATTCAACAGTTACCGTATTCATAGAAGCGCGTTTAAGATGTGATTACGGCCTAGAGGGATTTGCTGTTTGAAGTGTGATCTGCAATCAAAACAAACCATGACATTTAATTTAAATTTAATGACTAACAAAATTGTATTTCTCATTATATACTTCTAATTATATACGCCTTTTAATTTCTCTTTCAGATTTATTTCTTTTTCTAATATGCTTAGACTTATTCTTTTAATTTTCTTTACTACTTATCATTCTTCATTGGGGGGGTATAATCACTGTCTTCAACTAACTGTTTCATCTGCGTTTCTAGTGCTTCCATTATTTTCTTCGAATAATTGTATCCCGTCTGTATTTATCTCATTATTCCATCATTGTCTTGAAAAATGATATCTCGTCTGCGTGTTTTTCATCCTTCCATCATTGTTTTCAAATAATGATATCTCGTTCGTAAGTTTCTCATGCTTCTATCATAAACAAGAGCGCTGCATTCACGTTTTTCCTCTGTCGCTGTTTTTGCCTATAATGATTGGTGTACCAAAGTATCCTTTCTCGAGTTATACCGATCGCATTTCTTCACATCTTAATTTTGCTTTATAAATTAAATTTTGCGCATCGACTCTAGAGACTGTTCTTCTATTACCGTTATTAAATGGGACTGAAATTAAAATTGATTTCCCAGAGAAAACAGCTATGCTATTAGCCCAGTGTCATAATATAGGTTAATTCAGATAATTACTTATTAGCTTAGCAGCATGGACTCGTCAGGAATTACTTTCCATTTTAATATTGGCATGCAAAATAAGCATTCATATGCAGGACAAGTGGCCGGCCACCTGCCCACACACGATGTTAAACGAATCTCTGAAGCCTAAGTACCAAGATTATAGTTTCGATCCTGTAGCCTGGAATGGAACGTTGAATGTTAAATATAGCCGTATGCTCCTGCAATTATTTTAATATAACATTATCCTGCTCAAAATGTATCCGAGAAGAATATGGCCTCGGTGATTAAACAGTAATAAATACTGATCTATTGATTTGGATTATAGAAGTCTATAATAACCTGCATCCATTTTCTCCTTGTTTCTGCGTGCATCCCATTTTCTCCTTGTTTCTGCGTTTATTCCATTTTATGCATCTCCTAACCTGCCCGTTCTTAACAGTCAGTTAAAAATGCAATTCGCATTTTTTTTACATATATGACCCCATTACTAATACCGGTTTCGTAACAGAGCAGACATCATGAAATAATGCCATTGCTGTCAAGTTTCATCTGCAAACGGCAGGATCACACTAATCAGGTGAGATACACAGATACCCACGTTTCAGCTATTGATAAAATGAAAGATTACATCAACATGGTCATGGTGATATTCACTTTCCTTAATGGCTACACGTACTTCCAGATTTGTGTAAAAGCAAAACTGCTTGGCTCTTAGTTACATTGCGAATGGACACTGTTAATCTCAAATGTATTCACACACCTTTCTACCTGTAAGACAAATAAACATTCTTCTGTTTTTGTAATTATTTCCTTTTAATCAACAGAAGACTTCTTTGAACTTTATCAAATTTTGGTTGCCATAGGTAAGGTTAGGCTACCGTATACCGATTTTTGTCTGCACACAGATGTATCATATATTTTCTGTATGGAGGACTGAATTACAGTGTTCTTAAGATCTGTATGTTCGATTGTATTATAATGTTCTCAAATTAAAGTAGAATTACTGTTAATAATCTGCAATTTGTCTATTCGTGGTTTAGATTAAATGCAGTCGGCTGAATGATAGAATAGACAAAAATAATCTTTGCTAAATATGCAATAAATATAACTCAGAGGCGTAGCTAGGGTGGAACAGGGAGGTGGTACATATGTCCCCGGGCGCCAAGGTACAGGGCGCCAAAATGAGGCTTACAACGTTAAATTATAATAATTAAAATAGAAAAATGTGATTAAACGGGGAGGGGGCTGGGACGCCAATTTTATAGTTCGTCCCCGGGCGCAAAATATCATAGCTACGCCTCTGATATAACTACTCCACACCTCTGTTACAAATAGATCTCTACGTGCAGCATTCGTATAAAAAGACATGCCTCCTTACAATTCAACAAAGTAGAAAGTTTTAGACAATACATGGGCATAAGTTTTTAACTTTGACTTGACTCCGAGATTGTGGTGTATTAAAAGTGAATTTTTTTTTTCGGTAGACGATGCCAATTTGTTGACACCAAAGTAACTCTGTACTGATACCTTATACCATATACGTTAAGACGCACGACACGAAAAGTTCCCTTTCTTACAAATAAACACAATCCACTGCGAGTTCGAAAATTCATTGGAAGAGATTTCATCCTTTGCTGTACCTGGCACACCATTTTTTGACTCAGAACATTGCTCGGTACAATATAAAAATGAAATTGTCTGTCCAAATGAAACAAAAAATGGTAAAGACACGAGTATTCTCTTATAAATCATCACACACATTTGTTCGTATCTACATTGGAAGGATATTCCACACGTTGATTATTAAAGGTGTGTACAAATTTGATGGGCATGAAATGTGTTGTCTTGCTTCGTTAAAAGCCATTATTCGGTATTTATTATAGGTCTCTTGTCTATTCAGATCGTATACGGAATGAGTAATTCAAATTTACGCATAGCATTATTATACACTGGGCGCTGCTGACCTCGCCCAGGGGACCATAAAATAACCCTCATGCAAATTAGGCGTAATTGCCCTGACATCGAGGTGTGTTATTTACAGCCAGTACTAAAAGTTAGTCCAATATATTGCCATCAAATCTTTTCGGTATCAATATAATACACCAACTGAACAGTGTGCTGGGTTGATTGCTATTGATTAAAGCATTCGTTTTTTATTAACCTCTCCTCAGACAAGGTCAACATACTGGTTTTAATGTCCTTTCGTTTAACATGGTCAACAAATTGGTTGTATGACTTTTGAATGGAAGGTATAACCTTTATTCTAAGGGGAGTGTATGGTATTTTAACCTGAGGAGTCACCTTACCGTAATCGTTTTCTTTTTCAAGCCCCAATAATCTTTAGGTTTAATATATCTGTACAAAACTCGGAAACTTACCACTGTCTTAAAAGAAGATGAAGGAAGTTAGCTTAAAGAAAGATAGGTCAATATGAAAATACTTTAAAAACACGATAGTCTCTGCTCTTATAAAATAGAGATTTCATGGCATTATGGAATTTACATACATTTGGATTATGGTACGGCCAATAACTGATTTCGAAGCTTAAATGGTTTGGACATTTTCAGGGTGTACATAATCCTCCTGGATTGTTTTTTAAGTATTTAATTTGGGCAGATGTCATATAATACTGAATACAATATTCTTCTACTTGTTAATAAAACGCCAAAAATGTTTTAAAATGAAGAGTTTTAACTTACATTAAAATGATTTAGTCTTAAGTGAATAAAACATGAAAGACGTATCCTGGACGTATTAAGTTCAGCCATTAATTTACGTTTCTCCTAAGCGCCCACACTTCCTTTACGAACTATTAGGGCTTGACTATTAGATGCTCATTAGAAGAAGCTGCGAGTGCTCGGATACATGCTAATTGGCCAGAGTCATTTTACAACCTTTTGTTTCTTTGCAGGCATTGGAAACTTTCATCCGTCATTCACTCGGAAGGATATTTCCTTTCGAAGGATTTTATCACAGTGCAATATTTTCGTGACGGAAAACCACTATCACATGAGATCAGCTTATTTCATCTTTCTTGACAAAACTATCAGGAATGATATTCGTTCTCGTATAAACATCAGTTGCTTAATTCATTTACGTGACACAGTTTCCGCGTTAATAAAGCAAACTAACGAAAAACAACTGTGCCATAAGAAAAGAGATTATTTGCCAGAATTCAGTGGAATTATTTATAATTTCAAGAATTTTAGAGGTAAGTTTTGAACAATGTTCATTTAGCTTCCTTCATTAGCATTAGATCCCTCTGATGCGGGAGGTCATGGGTGCAAACCCCGGCCGAGTCATATCAAAGACTTGTAAAAATGGTACTAGCAGCTGCCTCGTTTGACGTTCAGCATTAAGAGGTTAGTGTTAGGACTGGTCATCCTAGTGTCAGAATAATGTGACCGGGTGGGACATGGTGCTGCATATGTGACCCGGTGGGACATCATGCTACATTTCTGCGGCATAATGCTAGAGGGCTAAACATCACTATAAATTGTCACACTGCAGACATCGTATCCATATATCTAAAAAAATTACGTTAAAATCACACACACACACACACACACACACATAAACACACGAGAGCGCTCATGTGATTAAATACTTCAGCCAACAGTCACTTATATTTGGATATTGCCTCGGACATCTCAATCCCATTGACCTTAATGTAAATCTTGGCCAAAGTACTCGATAGTTTTCAGGTAAGCTCGGCAAAACACACTTACATGTTATCGATTACATATTCTATGGCTAACTTTTAAGAATTAAAAAAAAAACGATTGCCGCGCACATCATTTTTAACAAAAGGTCTTGTCTACGTAACCAATCAATCAATCGACCAGCTACATAAATCTAGGTCGGTGAGATCTCCCCGTTTCCTTCCAGATACCCCTGTGTGGCAATACCCAGAATGAAAAAGGTTGAACGTTTAAGCACATTAGTCAACATACCTATATGCGGGTTTCTTATGAAAATAATGAGGTTACGTTTTCCAGTACTTATTTGCATGCAATGAGCGACCTTGATTCTTTTAACACTGTATATAAAATTCCACCAGATAGTCTAATTCCTTAAATCATAAAATAGTAGTAGATTGTGACCCAAAATCAAAATAATTTTATTCATGCAAAGGCTCATTGGTCTTCGAAGATAATGAGTTCATTTCAGATAGTGTGCCTGTTGAAGTGATCAATTATTGACGCTGTACACAAAGAAGGAACTCCAGCTACTTTTGAAAAGTCTAAATATATCCAAAAATAAATATTTTGATTCCTATACGGCTAAATAGTGCTAATATCTTAAGTTACTTGATATTCGAATATATCTATTTCTCAAAGCATTATTCAAAGTCATTAAATGTGCTTACAAAAAGTCTATATTATATGCTTTTATTCTGCATCAACTGTTACCACGTTTGAGAAACCAATTGGTCATATTCTGAGATAAAGAAATGCTAAGTTAAATATTGTATAGATTATCAAGGGAAATGTTTCCTAGACTATTTTCATCATTATACCCAAGGCAGGCAGGCAGGCAGGCAGGCAGGCAGGCAGGCAGAGAGAGAGAGAGAGAGAGAGAGAGAGAGAGAGAGAGAGAGAGAGAGAGAGAGAGAGAGAGAGAGAGAGAGAGAGAGAGAGAGAGAGAGATCTGGTCACATTACAATCAAACATCTGAGAAAATATAGAAGAAATAAAAAAAACGAGTGTGTGATAAATAAATTGCTAAATTACAGCAGTAGAGTACGACACCTAACAGACCGTGATTACGAAACCTTAATTTGCCGTCTGGTTTTTCCCAGGTAGATATATGTATGCAGCTGAATTTTACTAGCTTCAATAGTTTCACTTTTTAAAACCTATAAATGTTAATATAACATTAATTGCTCGAATTTATGACAGATGTATGGGTTTAATTGTTTCTTATACCGCAACTGAGAGAAAATGATCACGCAGCATTTTATGAAGCAATCGTTTTTTTAAATCCAGTATGACCAAAAAAAAAACTGTTGCTGTAAGCACATTTAAAATGCATGTAACAGGCAACGTATTTCACAAATTCAGCCACACAGCTGATTAAACGGATACGAACGGGCACGTGCATAATTTATCTGGGACATTTCCAATGAGTGTATCTGTTGATATATGACACAGGCAATTAATTTTATTTAGATATTTGGCAAAATTTGTATTCTGCTGTGGTAAGATCGGCAAATGACGCTTATATCTGACTAATTATCTGTCCAAGAGGAAAGTTTAAGAACAATCATAATTATAAGCTGGGACCTCATTTTGAGAAAGATTCCTTGGCATGTGCTGAATATAAAAAAAGCCGACGAGATCTTCCGATTACATCCATAATTACCTGTGCAGAGACAGTGATAAAATGAAAATGGTTGAGACTTAAGCCAACTGGAGAGTACAGTTTACCCATTCGCAAGCGTCTTAGCAAAAAAAAAAAATGACTATTTTACCCCGTGATAATTATCAGTCTACGAGTAACCTTCCTTCTTCTAAACAGGGTCTTAAATTAATGCGCCACCACATAGGCTGGTTCCCTAGCTCATAAAATAATTCGTTGTCTGTAACTATATGTGCATGAACGTCTTTATATTAATAAGTTTTTTCTTTCATTTTTTATGTCATTATGTATAACCTGCATAAAGATTTCTTATTGAATACATTTTGAGTAGCAGTTTTGTAGGTTGTATCTATCTCTCTATCCATTTTCAACAAACTATGCATGGAAAGTTATATTATGCATGACTATTATTCCACCATAACCCTATTTCGTACCTGTATATTAGGTCAACTGAATATAGCTATATCGATGAGAGAGAGAGAGAGAGAGAGAGAGAGAGAGAGAGAGAGAGAGAGAGAGAGAGAGAGAGTATAAATAATTGGATATTGTTTTGAAGCGACTGTTAATTTGTCGTTTATTTTATTTTTGTTGTGTTGTTTTGTTTTGTTTGTTCTTTTCTTCGTTGTTTGCACGATTGTGTTGTCTGGCATTATTACTTATATGCAACTAAAGCAAGAAAAGGAAATGGAAATCGTCATTTTTTGGCAAACATGTTCACTGGGGCAATACAATTACTGTATAGCATGTTTAAGATGAAATTCTTTGCAGATTATTAATGGCGTTTTTCAGCGTCTTAGAATCTTCATTTTTCAAAAGAATATATATGTATATTTGTTTTTTAATTGCAATGCATATAAGAAAACCTAGTCATTAAAAATTGTCTTGCTACAACCGTGCTTATATTGATTTCTTTGTCTTTGCAACTGTATCAATGAACAGGCAACTTTGCTGTAAATACGAGAGCGTTTCTTATGTAAGTAATTGCTGACTGCCAAAAGTAGAAAGACTAAGCACTCTTTTTCACGTCAGCTACTATAGTTATTGTGTTATGTCTTGACAACTTATGCTGTGAAGTTTAATCAAGCCCGTGTAATAATCTCTTACAGGACATCTTAAATGAAAAAAGGGAATGTGTACTGACATGTAGACTGATAGATCAGAAAGCTTATTGATCAAGATAAAGCTGGTTGTTGCGATGCACGAAGACTAACCTCTTTAAAGTACCAATCTATAACTCAGGCATGCGCATACATATGATTGTACAAGTCAAGCATGATGTGGTCACTTATAAATCGGTCCCGTGACCTAGTTTTATCTGATTACTTTACATCATACATCTACATTTAAAAATCGTTATTCTGTGTGTGAGTGTGTTATTTAGATTTAAAACGTAGCTTTAAAATGATTTCAGTCATAAGTCTGCAGTGTGGCAGTTTATAGTGATATCTAGCAATGGGATATCATGCCACAGAGATGTAGCATGATGTCCCACCCAGTCAGATTACCCTGACACCAGGCCGACCAGTCCTAACACTAATCTCTTAATGCGGAGCGCAAAGCGAGGCAACTGTTACTACCATTTTAAAAAAAGTCTTTGATATGACACGAAAGGGGTTCGAAATAAAAGTTTCGCATGTAACTGCTGCATTTGAAAAATCTGCATCATATTTCTTTACATTTTAACCTTCATGTTTCTCAAAAATTTTCAATTTGCGAACATTTAGGAGTCAAACTCAAGCTGGACATTTTCTTGACGAACTGAACTCAATAAATCGGTTAATCACCCCACCCACCACCAAAAAAAAATGCGTTTCCTATAACTCTTCATTTTGTCATTGTTTATAGATCCTTTCATAAACTATGCCGTATATTCGTCCAACATATCGTTATATTTAATACAGATGATGAACGAAACCTATTTCTCAAATCAAACTGAATTATAAAATCTTGTTTTGCGTCAGAATAGTGACAATTTCATGCAGAAAAATTGCATTGGCGAGAATCTGAAAAAAAATTAAAATATAGAGCAATCGATAAGCAATAATTATAAATCGGTTAACATAATATCGAAACATGTAGTAGAAGCTTTCATTTTGAAGTTTGATTATTTACTATGATAGCCAAGTATCGTTAGTGCTTTATGTAACGGTACTATTGCACTAGTCTCTCTCTCTCTCTCTCTCTCTCTCTCTCTCTCTCTCTCTCTCTCTCTCTCTCTCTCTCTCTCTCTCTCTCTCTCTCTCTCTCTCTGTTTTCAGAGTTGATTTTTCAGTTTCAGTCAAATTCCTTGCGTTTGCGTGTCTATGTTTTATGTGTCTGTTGGTCTCGTTGTCTGATTATTTTATTTTGCAACCTTTTAACAACTTGTTGCAATATATATTTATCTTCAAACCCGACTTTTTGTTACAATATTTTATTTTCTTAGTTCTAATCATTAGTAGTCACTTGTAACAATCACTATTGTCGGCGATTCCCCAAATCATTCACAAAAGTGTTTCGCGGCAACGTCCTCGATGCTGACGCTTTGTTGATCAATGAATGTATATATGCTGGTTATGCTGGTACAAATGAGAAGACAATAAATAATATACACCAATTTGTTGACTATGAGTCACTTTAATTTGTCGACACGTGCTCAATTTATTCTACCATGGACTAAAATGCACAAAAAAGTAAAACACAACAATCATTAATGCGTATCTCTCTCTCTCTCTCTCTCTCTCTCTCTCTCTCTCTCTCTCTCTCTCTCTCTCTCTTTGATAAAGTCAAATACCATTTTAAGCCACCGAGACTATTCTTTTTCATAATTATTTTTTTTGTTTGTTTGTGTGTCTGTGTCAGTGTGTGTGTGTGTGTGTGTGTGTGAGTGGTTGGGTAACAACAAGCATACACTGGTGTGTGTCTGTCTGTCTGTATGTGTGTGTGTGTGTGTGAGAGAGAGAGAGAGATCATTAACACTCAGTGAGAACAGTTGTATTTTAGATACATAGTCAGAAAATGAATTTACGGCGAGGATATATCAAAGAAAACGTTATACTGAAATTTAACAATCCGAAGTCGTGTTTTTAATGACTTATTAAATCTAATTATAGGTCATTCCTTACCAAAATAAAATAAATCAAAATGAAAGATAACAAAAAGGTTAATACTATTCATTTTAGATAATCATATTCTGTGCTATCTTGAAATCAGACTAATGTTCGAATTATTTTAATCAAAATCGCGACTTAGTTGCACATTGTGTTTTCATGATTAAAGGTACCATGCTGAAGTCCATATATAGACCGTCTTGAAACATTGTGATAAGATAATACATTAGATTGAATATAATAGAATACAAAACGCAATTGACAATGTGCATATGCCCATTCAACCCACATTATAATCCTGTTTCGAGGCAAGCTGTTCAATAATATCACTTGTAGAATTTTTTTAAAGGCCATGAAAATAAATTTGCTTCCGTTTCATTCAGAGCTTTCGGCTGATATAATTCCAACATATGGTGCAAATTGCCGGCGTGTCTTTTGATTATGTAAATAGAAAAGTAAAATTTAAATTCAGAGAAATCATTGGCATTAATTTGTGTGGGCATGTTAATGGTTCTGCTTCGCCCGTGAGAAAAAAAAATATTTGTTTAAAATTTGAATTAGACTGTAGGTGGAAATAATATAAACATTTTTTCCGAGCATTTAGACGAGAATAATTCCTTTCGGCTTTCTAGCATAAAAAAAAACCATTTATTTTGCCTGCTGAATTTGGTTTTAATTTCTGTCTCACTTAAGACCGAAAAGAAATATGTGTCCTATTGCACTGGTTTTAAAATTAGAGTAGGTAGGTAGCATTTTCTTAAAACACACACAGACACACACACTGACAGACAAACAGATAGATAGATAGATAGATAGATAGATAGATAGATAGATAGATAGATAGATAGATAGATAGATAGATAGATAGATAGATAGATAGATAGATAGATAGATAGATAGATAGATAGATAGATAGATAGATAGATAGATAGATAGATGAGCAATATGAGCAAAAGAAAATAGAAGACAAACATTTTGTTTCGGAAATAACATAAGCATAATTTATTGGAATTCAGATATTGCTTGCTGAACATTTAAGTGGAAAATCAATTTTATTTGCAAAATTGTTTTCTCTCTCAGTTTTAGTTTTATAGAGAGCAAGAAGAACTCCCACAAATATGTTTTAATGTGATAATTGATCGTAGACAAAAGTTTCACACCACTCCATCATCAATTCCTAAAGTAATCTTGTTGTGTTTAACCGCTTCGGTGCCCTAATGGTTAGAGCGTCGGCCTCCTATGCGGGATGTCGTGGGTTCGATCCCCGGTCGAGTCCTACCAAAGACGAACAAAAATGATACTAACAGCTGAATTGCTTGACACTCAGCATTAAGAGGTTAGTGTGAGGACTGGTCGGCCTGATGTCAGGATAATGTGACCTGGTGGGACATCATGATACATGTCTGCGGCATGATGCCCCAGTTCTAGACATCACTAAAAAGTGCCACAATGCAGACATCGTAGCGATGTGAGTGAAACATTGTTAAAGCTACGTTAAAAATCATAATCACACATCACATCACCTGTTGTGTTTGTATTAAAAAACCCAAATTTTCCACGAACAGTACAAAGCAACGAATTTAATGCTGCTGGCGCCGGCAAAGGTACTAAAAGATCCGGGGTACTGCTGTTTCGTAAGAATTAAGAAAACCATTTTTTGTCGTTAAAATCGAGATCAAACGCACCTATCATTGTAATTCTACGTTTAAATTTGTGCGCCGCCTCCTATTGTCTGATTAATCGCTGCCCAAAGATTCTTTGCGTATTACTAACCAATTGCCTATTATTAGAATACCGTCTGTATCACAGTCTGTACCGAGTCACTTGACCGCATTTACCCCGTAGGCACGAGCCATCACTGCCATGATCAACTGAAATCACGTGCATAAATTATCTCTTTATGTTCTCACCCGTACTAAAGTCGTCATTCCTGATTTGAACTTGTGTGCTTGCAAAGTAAAATCCTATATTTCCCGCCGCTAAATCCTAACAATGGTTTTGCTTTTGCTGACTCCAGTAAAGGCACTAACCATTCCATGGTATGTTAATTTTAAAAAGGATGAAATTGAAGAAGGAACTTGGATGCATTTTTCCAGTAAAGAAATATATCGATCAAAGATTTTCATGCCAAGTTCCTGTAAGAATGGGGGGGGGCTGTGCAATTCGTTCTGTGTGCTGTTTACGAATACGGACTGATATCGCCACTAAATAATTACATTATGCAATTTTAATACTAAACAAAAAATGTTGACACTGATCACGGAAGTTGTTGATCGATACCATGTCAGCAGGTTCCGGTGGGTGTCTAAGATGTATTGATACAAGTATGCACATATACCAAATTATCCCAATTTAATCACTAGTTTTTTTTTTTCGAATTAAAATTCAAATGTATCCTCTTCAACGTTTTGATAAGAGATTTTTTTTTCCACATGTCGTCGAATTCAAGAACTTCCATAGGTTGAAAATGGGTACATTTAATACAATATTATTAATACATGATCAGAGAGAAGGCTTTAAGTGTTGTTGAAAAATTAAAAATCATACGAGATACAGAACGTTTACCATTTAACTATGTCTAAATTGCTATTTGAAATAGATATTTCTTTTCCAATATTTATATATTGCTTATCGCGAAGTAATTTACTGATTTTGCACTCCATTAACTGTTGGCTCCAAACACAATTTAAAAACTTAAAAACATAACAAAGGGTATGCATACAAAGATGCATACATGTATACATATTTGTGTTTTGTGGAGTGGAGTAAAATTGATAAAGGGAACATATTAACAAAGTTGATTAACTGTACAAAGTATTGATTCACATCCTGCCTATGGTTTTCTTGACAACGAGAAAACAGCCATGTAGTTGATGCGTCTTCATGATTTTGGAGAGAAATGCTTTGAAGAGTATATGTTACATTCTGTATAAATGTAAAATTTGGGGAATTTATTATCATCTTTAACTTCTCGACTCCAAAGGGTTAAATTTAATTATATTTACTTCTCTCAAATAAAGTAGTTAGGTATTTATGATAGTGTTAAGTATTAATGATCAAGTTTAAATATATCGTTCAGGTTTGACTGAATTTACAGTCTCCTGCATTTCATGTATGACAACAAAAGACATAAAAATAATCACCACAAACAAGTAAAAGAAGTAAAATATCAACTCTATATCAAATCAGGTACGTTTGTGCAAAGAAACTTAATTGCTTTCGAAAGATGGATGTTTAAGGCTCTGAATAGAGAACTTTATTATTACATACATGAACATGAATTTTTTTCAACATCTTATTCGATATATATATATATATATATATATATATATATATATATATATATATATATATATATATATATATATATATATATATATATATACGTATGGATTATGCTGAAATGTATATACCTATGTACATAATATTGTTCATATATAAATATGTTTCCCAAAAAAAGTCACACATAGTCATTGATATTAAATATGTATGAATGAGTGTGTGACCATGCCTAATTATGTGCATGATCTTGTGGTTTATTTTAAAACAAAGCCAATACAAAAACTGAGGACCACACAGCAGATGTGTCAATCATGACCAAATATGTTTTCCTCCTTTAAGAAAATTGTTAATTATTGTTATTATTATTATTATTATTATTATTATTATTATTATTATTATTATTATTATTATTATTATTATTATTATTATTATACAATTTGGTTTCAGCATCCAAGTCTTTCTCGTCTCAGTGTGTTTCGGTGTGACCTGTAGCTAGTTTAATAATTGACTCTTAAATGCTGTTGCGTGCAAACTTTATAGGTGCCGATACAAACCGAAGCAGGACGTGAGAAACACAACATTGTACATGAGGCGACTGTTGGATTATACTTTAGTGGCCCTAGATGCCAAACCGTAGCCCGTAAACTGCCCATATTTTATGTTTGCGATAAACAGTGACGCATTCACGTAATGGCCCTGTTTTTTGTACATATCATCTTCAGTACTGAACTTCATTCTCTTTTATTTTCATTCATCCATATATACGTCATTTATCCATTGTCTACATTTTATTTATGTTTCTATTTTCATTGACATCGATATTAGATGACTTACCTTTTCTATTCTTCTCTGTAGATACATTGTACTATATGTGTTCGAGCTTCCATTATTCCTCGCATACATGGTAGCAGAGTGATCAAAGCCGCTCGCATTTCCAAATCACTCTCACATCTCACCTGTCTTCCTGGGTTCGAGTCTCGGCTCAAACAAAATGAATATTTGAAAAACTTACCTTAGGTCAGTACTTCTTCCGGGGTTTACCCTGATCTTTTATCTACCAGATATATTGTCATATCATATCCTGAAAATGGCGTTAATATACCCAAAATCAAACCAATATATTTTCCTTGTATCTACCCCACTCCCGCTAAAGTTTGTAATTCTATATGAAGCGTGATATTTTAAACAATGTAGGTTTAGTAAAGAATAATTCCCAAAATTTTGGATATCTCTGCGTTGATTGCTTCCTACTTTTTCTACCGTCTGTTTCAATGCCCAAATTTTATTTTATCGAACATGCTCGCTAATGTATACATTAAGCTGTGATTGCTATTTGAGTACGCTGCAACGTTTTGTAGAATAACTGAATGTTTGTGACGCAATCTATTTCCCGGCAAGATTGCCAGAACATTTTGTTATAAAGTTGAATACCCAAGACAACATCCCTGCTGATCATAACACTCTCAGATCTCGCCAAAAGTGGCATTGCAGGAACTGCAGCCCAATATTTGTTTCTATCCACTGAACTGAACGACGACTGTATCCTGGAGGGGGAATCATTTGTTCATGATTGGTGTAGGGCTCAAGCGTATTCACCAGTACACGTGTTCGTCTACAGCGTTCAATCGTTATCATCCCATATAATACTGGTCAGAGATCAGAATCAATCAGTATTTTGATTCCTCTCTTACCGCTCGTAGAAGACTATGATTATGGAGTGGATATATTAAAACGACAGCTGTTTGGCTGCCAGAACTATCCAAAGCTTGTTTCACATCTCAGCATCGATGCATTTTTAGAATGTGTGTCGTCTTGAAGATTTCATTTATATTCTTAGAATAGGATTGGATGAATATTTTACCTGGAGTATATGTTTTCCGTATTTTCATCATACCGTGGAATATTAATATATCCTTCTTTCTAGAAAGGGTGCATATACTGTTAGTATGGTTGGATTTAAGTTTATGGTGCTTGGTGCGGAGAAAGTTCTAAAATAAATGTCATGAACCAAGTTTAGGCATTATAAGGGGTAAGTAAAATTAATCTTTAACTTTTTTATTTAGAAAAAAAAAGATCTTTTAAATGAAATAATATATGCAAATTACATATACGACAGGACGAATAAATCAAACCACGATTAGTTTCGATCTTTTATTATATTGTGGATAACTGCTTTTAAAATTAAATTGAACATTATTAAAATGATGCCAGGGAAGAATGTCATAAATTCTTTCGATGACACGTAACCTTGTATTTCCGTGACGTACAAAAGATACAAATTAGTGTACATCGAAGTTTCTTGGTACCTAAGAGTTTATGTATAAGTAACTGAAACAGAAATGTCAGCAGCAGAAATGACAAGTCATAACAATTATTTAAATATAATACTCAGGCAATATTGATGTTAGGCTAAAACATTACCTTTAATAATAGTGATAATAGGTGCACATATAGTCAGTCTTAGTCATGCGAAAATTACTCTGTAGTGGTTCTGTAAAATATTTCATGTGCAGACTGATATAGTACGGCAGATTCATAACACCGCTAATCAAATCTGACAGCTACTGTCAGAACAGGAGTATACTAGCTAAGAGGTTCCCCATCAAATATGGCAATATAGATAAAATTGTTGTTAGTGTGCAGGAATCCGCTGAGGGTTTCGACTTTGGTTATCCACCACGTGCTTTAGATTTCTCTACAAAATTGTATGTGACTAAAAACAGGTGTATAAGGTTTTCATCGCCGGTGTTTAAATAATACATGAGGTTCAGTCAAGTCGGAGGGGGATATTAATTATTGTCCAAAGAGATGGGAGTTTCTTTCTCGATTAAGAGAACCCCATTAATTTGCGGGTACTATTCAAACACAGCTTCAAAATGGAAAAGGTGTCGAAAACCAGCGATAGTATTGTTTTCACAAGAAAACTTCACTTTAGAAAGATTTTGCGCTATCAAGAAAAAAAAAGACTTCAGTGTAGTTACTTACCCTGTAAGTTTGGTATTATTTATCTCCTTGCACATGAGGGAAAAAAATAGATTTGCAAGCACAAAATGTTAGGTGTCAGAGAAACTGTCCCATTTGAGACATATAAATTTTAATTTCAGCAAACATGGTTTGAAAATGGAGATTGTTTTTCAAGTGAATATAACGCACAATTACTAACTTGAAAGACCGCACCGGTGTCCTGATGGGTTTGGGAGTTTGCCTCAGATGGGGGTAGCGGGTTTGAGTCATGCCAAAGACTTAAAAAATGGTACTAGCAGCTGCCTCACTTTGGTGTTTAGCTGGTCAGCGAGATGTCAGGATAAAGTGATTGGGTGGGACATTATGCTACATGCCTGTGACATGATGTCCAAATGCAAGACATTACTATGAAACTGTCACACTGCAGACATTATATGACTGAAAAATTGGTAAAGCTACGTTAAAACCCAAATCACATACACAAGCTAACTCAAAGCAAACAAAATAAAAATTGATGGAAGGCAACAAAAGATATAAGGCTGAAAATTAATGCTACTCACAATATTTAAAATAATGAATCAACAAATATCACTAATCATTGTCTATGCCTCTAGGTCAAAAGTGCAGACATGGTACATACTTGTAATGTACAGCCGTGTAAAGATATAACTGTAATGTAATATCCACTAGGGCTTTCCTTTCATGAGTATGTTGATAAAGTCAAGTCTCTTCTGTTGTTTATTATTATTTTCAGCATATAAGGGTTTAATGAAAGGTATTGGAAACTTATGCAGGCGTATAGAACACAGACACTATAACTGTCTGACCTATAAGAAATACTGACCGAGAGGGTATTTCTGGAGTGTAGACGTCAGCTGGAAAACGACCACGATCTAATATGAGAAAAGGTAGAAACCTATAAATGGCGTGACTGTACCTGTCCACAATTTAGCAATTCAAGCTTTATGTTTATGTAAACTCTGAATATATTCGGGTTGTTGGCGGAGTTGCTCTGTCAGCATTGCACGATATACTTCAAGGCAGCTTAGGTGTTTGTCCAAGTGCACTGCAAAACAGCAGTTAGACGCTTCACTATTGCTCTAGCTTGGGATGAGAACAGGTTCTTTCAGCAGTACAATCCACATGCGTCTGATCCGATCTCAGCAAGTATTGAACAGACTCAAAACCATGTATTAATTATTCCTCTCTAAACACTCAGATCACAGGACAGATTGAGCCAGAACAAGTCTGCATTAAAACTTGGTTGATATTCTTTCATAGCCGAATCTAACAGTATTGTCTTTTCAAATGGCGACGCTTTTAAATTGAAGACACTATTACGCTAGATTTATTTTCCTCGAGGAAGCAAAGTTAAAAATTCCAACCCTGAGCCAGGTTTGTCTTCCGTACACTGACTTCTTGGTCGCAGAACATTTTATATACCTCCTTTATACATACATACATACATACATACATACATACATACATACATACATACATACATACATACATACATACATACATACATACACACACACACACACATACATACATACATACATACATACATACATACATACATACATACATACATACATACATACATACATATATACATACATACATACATACATACATACATACATACATACATAGGTTGTTCAGAAAATATTTTCCTCATTTATATCAGAGTAAATAACCTTTAAAATCGGCAGTCGTTAAAATTCTTTACTTTGATAAGTCGCCAGGTAAGGTATCATGTCTATTATTTAATTTATTTGTTCATCTTGTGGCTTATCATTAATAATATAAGCAATACTTTATCTTCTTATACAATTAATCATCAGCTAAAAGTTGTTGGTAGAGATGCATCAATTACATTTCATGGAAAAACAAATAACTGTGTCAGGGTGCATTTCACGCTATTGCTGGGTTTCAAAAGTAGGCGTGTGTGTGTGTGTGTGCGTGTGTGTGTGTGTGACTGATTTTTAATGTAGTTTTAACAATTTTGAGTCACATCAATACGACGTCTGCTGTGTGCCATTTTATAGCGATGTCTAGCACTGGGGCATTATGCCGCAGACATGTAGCATATCCAACCTAGTGGTATTATCCTGACACCAGGCAGACCAGTTCTTAAACTAACCTCTTAGTGCGAGGCAGCTGCTAGTACTATTCTTGTAAGTTTTTGATATGACTCGGCCGGGGTTATAACGATTATATTGATTTTTCAAAGACAATAATAAATGATAAAATACACGAGTTGCAAGTGTTTCAGATGTCATTTACAAAATTATATTTGTCAATATATTTAATATTTCTATCCTCTGTCCCTAAATTAAAAGATGAAAGACTGATACAACTAATCTATATCATAATCTAAGCATAAAGATGTTTACCCTGAAAGAGCAATCTTATGTCAAACGGCTATATTCCGGATATATTATTCTTTAAGGGATATGATGATAGAATATTAGGTCTAAATGGTCATCGTGCCGGTATACATTTTCTTCAAAAGGGGCTTGGAACATGCTAGTTCTTTTAGGACTTAATTAGGCTCTGTATTTTGGTCCATAAAGGAGGAAAATTACTTTCCTAATTAGGATTCTTCTTCGTAATCGTTTGTTCACAAGCTTTTTAAGAGGACGTCGTCTCATAATTGTACAAGTTACAAACCTCGATGTAGATGACGTCTGATACTCATGTTATTCCTGAGTTAAAATATGCATCTATGTAAAATTTTATTTTTAACTCGTGTGTGTGTATATGTTTGTGTGTGCGTGCGTGTGTGCGTGCGTGTGTGCGTGTGTGTGTGTGTGTGTGTGTGTGTGTGTGGTCGTAAGTACAGTTCATTTATTAGTTCGAATTTTCGCCTTGATTTTCAATTCTTTATTGAACTGGTGAATGTTTTATCTCTTTTTTTATATATTCAACCAACACGTTATTTCTACCGAAATGCATGAACATATTATTTGTGAGAGAATTCTACCATGAAATCGCCAATTTCATTTTCATGAAGGTCTTTTTTATGAAAGCATGTTGCTTTTCTGCTGAAGGAATAATGTGACCTTATTAATTGCAGTTTGTAACTATAACAACAAAAATGAAAATGTATAAAAATTTTAGAAAAAAAAGGGACAAAAGTTTCGCCATTTGTAAGAAGGACCAGATATGTCCTTTAAATTTTGGGCTGTGATGATAGAGGTCATGTCTAAAACTAGACATCACAATGGCGATTACAGAAGTCGTGCGTCTTTGTTTTGGTCGTTCTTTGAGCTTAAACACCATCTTTAAAATTTGGAAATAGAAATATTAAGGTTAGAGGTTATTAAGTGTAACGGTTTTTGAAGATTACAATAAATAGCCCATTTAAGGGCAAATTATTGTCACGTTAAAACTGAATGGAATATGAGGTTGAACCTATGAATAATTCATTACCTGCATGTATTTACCTAATGAAATCTCAAACATAAATGTTAAACGTTCATAAAATAAGGGTAGTGTAAAGTTTTCCAACACTGTGATAGACAGGTAACTACACCGTGCACTTACCTCACATTTCATTGTTTTCAGATCTAATCCAATGCAATTTGTAGGTTCGACATAAACTTTTGACGATAAAAATCAGCCTCTCGTCAAGTTACGGACAACAGTGATACGCATGTCTGTGACTTTGAAAAAGGAATTCATTGATCACACTGATTTATTTGAAGAAAAATAGGATATAAATTTATCTTGAATATTTCTGTAATATTATATTTCGTTTTTAAAGCCATACACCTCTTCCTGTAATATTATGCCACTGTCTGACATTTATACGACTTTGAAGAAGCTGGTTAAAGTAATTGTATTTTGTTAAATTGAGGTACACAGCTAGTTCAATTGAGTCACATGTCTTTCGTCAAATGAGACATAAATGACTACAATAAATATGAAAATTCAAACATTTCATTTTTTCAAAAAGTATTGAAGTTTTAAGTGAGTTCGCGATCTTTTTCATGCGACTTCTTGAAAACCTTCTGCGAGTTCCTAACTGCGAAAATATTATGATCACGTGAATATTGTGATTGAAATGTTAACCTTTTTTGAACACCGAGTTAATCGCATGAAATTTTGCCCGAGAAATGTTGTCAATAAAATGATAGAGTAAGAAGAACATAACATCTACAACCCAAAACAGTTAGTTTGTAAACGTAATGAGCAACTTCAACCTTTCATTATTTAATTTTCCTGCAAAATATTGCATGCAAATCGACATGAGCAACCCATATTCTCTGTGGAATTAATTGACTAACACTACGAAACTGGTTACGGCATAAATACACAGAAGCAACGCATACTGAAAATAAAATAGCATTGCTTCTTAATGTTATGTTTACATTCCTAGATTCACAGCAACCCCCAGGTAGATAGACGATCGCGCGTTTTCCGGGGTGTGTATGGTAAACTTATTAGAGTTATTGTCACACAAAAACAGTCAAATTTACGACAAAATTCGTAAACATGCTGCAAGCTATGAAGTAGATATACCAAATTTCCGCACGCGAGAGTTTCATCAGCATTACTAAAACTACTTCAGTAAGAAAACAATGGTGGTTTGCACCTCTTTCTCAGCAAGCAATTTAGCAAATAAAAATAGTCTCCATGCTTGACACGAAAATTGGTTCTCACTATATTAAATTATTAAATAACATCGTTCAGTGTGCGTGTGAAAATAAATAGATAAAAATGAATATATATTGTATATATATATATATATATATATATATATATATATATATATATATATATATATATATATATATATATATATATATATATATACATACATACATACATACATACATACATACATACATACATACATACATACCTACTTACCTACCTACTTACCTACCCACCTACTTACCTACCTACCTACCTAACTACCTACCTACATACATACATACATATATACATACATACATACATACATACATACATACATACATACATACATACATACATACATACATACATACATACATACATACACTGTATCATTGATAAAACGCGAGATATTACAACAATTTCAATAATAGAAATTAGGTTGCATAATTTCCTTTAAATTAAAAATGTATAACAACGAACGGTATATGAAAGATGAAAAATACAGCTTACGTACTTGATATTACATTTACATCGACATGTTACTTGCAATTCCAACTGAATAAGGCAGACTACAAGAATCTGCATCTAGACGGAGGGAATGAACTCTTCACACCCCTGCCCTTTGTGTCCCCTACAAAATGTAGTTCACCTATTGCAACTATTCACAGTTTTCTTTCGAAATTAATACGTTGCTGCATTACGTAAATGCTTTTGTTTGTTTGTTGTGACGGTATTTTAGTTTAATTGATATTGATTAAATAAATAAAAGGAACACTTTTCATTTAAATATGAAAGTTGGTTGAAATAATTATATGTCAGCACTACAAGCACACTGAACGCGTGGCCGTTCATTCACCGGCAATTATATGTCATGAGTGGAGAATATAAACTAAGCGAGATGACGAATGAACAAAGTGTAATTCAAACATGAAATTTTTGAACAGCTACTTCCAGTCATTATGCTTTACCTCGATCTCAGTTTTTTCGCTTCACTTTAGTCGGTTGGTTTGTAAATTTTATCATCATTCGTAGGTCCCGACATATGACACATGACAGTGGAAATCCGCTACGATCGTTTCTTTTCTTTAATACCGACTTTAGTCCGTGGCCTGTAACGATAGTCTAGAGAGACAGACAGTCAGAAGGGGAGCTTTTGATCTTCCAACATGGGGGAGATGTTTATCTTCCGAAATTTTAATATTAAAATTAGCCTGTTTTTAGAACTTTTATTATAGCCTTTTTAAAAGCAAACAAGCAAACATAAATATATTACGCAGTGTGTGTGTGTGTGTGTGTGTGTGTGTATGTTTGTCCTAAGCATGAATTATACCGTAATGTACCATATATTTTGTGAATACCACGGAAGGTGTACATATGCTATTACGATGATATTGTAGGTTTCTTGAAAGTCTGTTTACCTCTCACTCCACAGATTTCAAAATTTGACGAGAGCTAAAGTGGAAATAAATCGCTTTCCACATTGAAAATTTAATAACAGTCGTTGCTTTGATGCAGCATTGTTTGGCCATATTGCCGTCCCATTTAATTCAGCGTTGCAGACCCAGTACTTAAACAGCAATGAATGGTAAACCATCGCTATTTACATTCACATCCACAACATTTATTTGAAATACAAAGGCTGCTTTTCATGTTGATGCTGACAATGATAGAAGACGCAAGCTAAACCAGGCATCGTTCCCATGATCTTCGAATTCGCCACATGTAAATTAACTATCTGACAGATCTGCAAGTTAAATAAATAAAGATATGAAGCATGGTGAGAGACATAATTGGAGAGAAAGTATATGAATAAATAAGTTATAAACATTTGAACAAAAGACACGCCAGTCAGTCCTTTCTATTCGTGTTCTTTGCCATTTCTATTTATTATTATTATTATTATTATTATTATTATTATTATTATTATTATTATTATTATTATTATTATTATTATTATTATTATTATTATTATTATTATTTTTATTATTATTATTATTAGTAGTAGTAGTAGTAGTAGTAGTAGTAGTAGTAGTAGTAGTTGTAGTAGTATTATTTTACAATTTGCAAGTCTTTATCGCGTCAGCGTGTTTCTGTGTGGCCTGTAGCTAATTGAATAATTGACTCTTAAATGCTGTTGCCTACAAACTTTTTATTATTATTATTGAAGGATTCTTGATATCGCAAGTTTAACGTACCAGATTCGCGACTGAAAGAGTTTGGGTTCGAATCTGCCAAACAATCGATGTCAGTTGCTGTGGTCTATTATTCATTGGCATGATATTTTATTTTAATTGCATTGGAACTTAATAACCTACTTATTCTCAATCCAAGCAATATTATTATTATTATTATTATTATTATTATTATTATTATTATTATTATTATTATTATTATTATTATTATTATTATTATTATTATTATTATTATTGTTGTTGTTGTTGTTGTTGTTATTATTTTTTTGTCTCTGATGGATAAAAGCATTGGAACTTAATAACCTACTTATTCTCAATCCAAGCATTATTATTATTATTATTATTATTATTATTATTATTATTATTATTATTATTATTATTATTATTATTATTATTATTATTTTTATTATTATTATTATTATTATTATTATTATTATTATTATTATTATTATTATTATTATTATTATTATTATTATTATTATTATTATTATTATTGTTGTTGTTGTTGTTGTTGTTGTAGTTATTTTTTTGTCTCTGATGGATAAAAGCATATACGTGAAACAAAATTTAAAATCTGGTTCCATGCCTTAAATTGGAATTTAAAAAAATTTATCATTGGTATCCGCATTACCTGACCAGTATATGGGTAGAGGTTAATGCTCGTTGTTGTTTTATTTTTATTTTTTGCTTTTGATTCACCAAGAGACAAGGCAATTTCCTACATAAGATAGTGTAATACATGTACATGCAAATTGTTCAGGTTATTCATGGAACTGATTAATAATTTAGTATTCTCAATTTATGGTTGGAGGATACGTTTATTTAATATTTCCATAGGATAAGAAGTATCCATTAAAACAAATAGTGTTTAGGACATTTAAAAATAGGAGATTACATATTGCTTTAAAAGAAAGACAACTTTGTGCATACAAAATAAGTACAAAAAGAATCTTTGTCAATTATTATCATAGAAATATTTAATCATATATGTTTATCTCTTGTTACCACCCCTATCCACCCACCCACACAAGTTGACTCAGGGCATTGGGAGAATTATATTGCTATCAACAGACGGAAAGATTGGGAGAATTTTTACTACAACTCAATATCGGCATTTCTGAAGTGGTTTCGGCTAATTAACTCATTATCTTTCTATGACTGGCGCGTGTGGTTTTATTTGTAGCGACAGAACACTTTCACGTCAAGAGGTCCAACTGACGGCAAGGATTATTGTATTCGTAATATGTATCCAGGTACCTTGGAGAACGAACTGGAAGCAAATATCCAGACCTTTTTTTTCGGCAAAGGAACATATACACTCGTTTATATAGACTGGTGAAGATAGTATTCCATTTTCATCCCGACTCCTTTTTAAGGAAGAGTGGTTGTAAGGTTATGCTTCCCGTCCAGACGTGCTTAAATTGATGTGCGTACACGAGTCACTTAGCTCCGCTTACGAAATTATAAAGACTTTAAACTTATAGATATGATCACAGGAGTCTGCAGTTTTATCAATAAAGCACGACGCAATTTCTGACAACATGAAATTAATATGATAATAACTTCAAGGAATGCAATCGTGACCACAACCCCGCTCGATTCCACTTTTCTTACGCGTCTTTTATGGCTTCAGAATCGCAAGACTGAAAAAATACACATATTCATTCAAAAAACAGTAACGTACCAACGCATCAATCTCAGACGACCATCGCATTAATCCAATCAAGCGAATTAAATTTTATTTTCCCCATTTTGGTCACAAACCCTGTCAAACAGAACGCATTACAAGAATTAGAACATTTCTACCGCTTCTATGCTTTTCTTTAGCCCATCTTTGTGTGCGTGTGTTGATTATCACTTTCTTTTCAACACATTAAGTATAACATATCGATTCTCTCATTCTCAGTTACTTTATTTATTTACTGACCTGGTAATTGTATTATCTTTTCTGTGCTTCATATTTTTATATTAATGATAAATCGGGAATATTTATGTTAAAATGAATGATTTCTACATATTTTGTCTTCGTCACTATAATTTTGATTTTATTAACCGCTACTGCTTCAGAGCCGATATGAAAACCGTGCGCAATAATTATTACTTGATATATGTACAGGTATCCAAAAATCTTTACTTGTAGTAAACCATACTGGTTTAGTATTCAGTTTATTTATGGACAGAATGCTGCAAAACTGGAATGCTACAAAATCACGTGATGCATTAAAGAAGCTATTCGACGGACCGAATAATAGTAACTAGGGGAGATTTTAGTTCATCATTTTATATCGTGCATATATAGTCCTTTGCTGTGAAGTATCAATCGAAAACCAGTACTACCGACCCTAAATACATGCAGAGAAAGAAGGAAATAAACGATGATATTATTATTGATTTCTGACACAATGTATTTAATTATCATGATAATTAAATAATATGTGTGTGGGTTTTTTTGTTTCTGTCTAGAGTTTCGGCCGTATAAGATTTGTTTAACATGGAGCTAAAAATGTTTGCATTTCCAGGACTCATATTTTTGGTGGTGGAGGTTTGGGGGATATTTTTAAAGAAAGAAAAGGGCCATCTAGAATATTGATTGAAACAGAGTAATCATTTATCTTATTTTATAATTTAAATTATGTTGCATTAATAGTTAGGATTAATAAGAAAAGTTGTTAAACCTTATACAACAGTGGTACCGATTGCTAATCAATTCATGCTTAGTCCAATAAAGCAAGAACCACTCTTTCACCCTATACGGAAATTATTTACAGGGCATTCCCTTCCACCTAGGCTATTGTGCATAAACATACAACGTACATAATTTTGCGGGAAGAGTTCTTGCTTTTCGATGACCAAATTTATGCATAGGAAGAAAGGGAGTAGGTGGTATTATTGAACCAGTTGGTTCACAGTTTCGCAAACAAAGTTTTATTGTTATAATACCAGTCAGAATGACTCCAGACTTGACCAGAAATGCGCATTGGACTAAAATAATTAAGGTATCAATATTTGTAAGAAGGTGTGTGTGATTTGGATTTTTAACATAGCTTTAGCATTTTTTCAGTCACATCGCTACTATCTTGCAGGTTATAGTGATGTCTATCATTTGGTATTATGCCACAAACATGTACCATAATGTTCCACCCAGTCACATTATAATGACACCAGGCCGACCAGTCCTAACACAAAACTCTTAATGCTGGGCGCCAGGCGAGGTAGCTGTTAGTACTATTTTGAGAAGTCTTTGGCATGACTCGGCCGGAGTTCGAACCCACAACCTCCATTATCTGAAGCGGTCGCTCTAAACACAAGGCCACCGGCGCGGCCTGTAGTGAGGTACAATTACTCACAAATAAAAACATGACCGTAAAGTATCCCAGTATTAGCTTCACACAAAATTGAAGTGCATACTGTTTGTTTCTGGAGCGATACTTTAAACATGTATAGCTCTCCATATATTGTTCACACTGCACACGAAGCAGAACTCTGTTTATTATTTTCAATTATGCACTGCAATAGGAAAGACCGTCGAGTCGTGATTGGTTGGGGAAAGAACCGCTAAAAGCCAATTTGCCAGTATACAAGTCACTCCATATGCTGAGCTCAACCTTAGTCATCCGATTAAAATAAACCAGTGAACAGATTCACCTCTCTCGATATTAACAACATAACGTATTCTCTCTCGTTATTAACAATACAAACTTTTTTAACTGGATACGTGGAAATCCTGTGTTCAAACTTACAAAGCTGGACTACAAGTGTTTCATAAGCCAGATTAAATTCATTTTGAGAGAGTTAATTTGATCATTTTAATCGCTGCATCCATACTTTTCCGGAATATGCACCACTGATCATAGAAGATGAAAAATTAAGAAATTATTGCATATTTTAATTTCTTCCTGGCGGTGTAAATGATGTCTCGTACGACACATGTGCTTTATCGACATGATTTGATTTCCGCCATGGCTATTCATTGACATGTCAGGCGAAAGGATTTACGAAGGATTATCATCAATTCCGTACTAATGTAAGTAAAGTCTTTTTTTTTTGCTACCAGCACTAATTTTTTTCTCTACTATGTTGCTTCAAAGTACAAGTATATTCTATCCACTGACCAATTACTATTTATATGCTATCAATGTGGAATGCTCAATATTCTTTCTATTTCATTTGCAACGGAGGAAATGATACACGGATGAGAAATAGTTCATGATTCCAACCTAAATGTCTTACAATTTACACATATTATTATATCGTCTTACCATATTTGAATGACGCGTAAACGACTTTTTATTTTTCTAAAACTGATTTAACATTACAGACTAATTTCATCTGCAGCAATTGTCTGGTTGTACCAAAAGACAACTAGTGTGAAATAAATGATTGTTTTAAAAACAAATGTATGCCTTTAGAGAGAGAATACAATTAGATGCTTGCCTATGATAGTCAATAATCAAACTTCAAAACTTTATATTTAAGCAAAATACAGTTGCCTTACACTAAAATTCAGGAAAATTTAAATAGATATTATGCTAGGACAGAAATGCAGAGGAAAAAGAGCTTATAATCTGATTTCGTATCCTTTCTGGCCTATTAGCTATATATATATATATATATATATATATATATATAGATAGATATATATATATATATATATATATATATATATATATATATATATATATATATATATATATATATATATATATATATATACATTCTTTGCGGGTTAATTTTTCCATGTCGCACACAACGATGTGAATTGCATACAGTGTTTGAATTCAAGCTGTCGAAGATAATTGTGTGGCACAATTCATACTACACAGCGTATTTTGACTGCAGACCACGATCTTATGACACGATCTGTCACAGTTTATTCTTATGCAAATCACAACTGACAAGATATGTCATGTTCTTATCCATTAGCTATAACGTACTAGATTCGGGGATGATGGAAATATTGTTTTGGAAGTGCTGCAGTATTTGGTAATCGCTGACTTTCTTTAGGCGTTAAAGTACCCTCTACCAAACTATTTTTGTTATCTAAAGCACATGCATATTTTCTTCTTTCATTGTCTCTTTCCGTAGAGTCTCATTTTTCACAGCATACGGAGACTCAAGTAGAATGGCCTGATTAGAACAGGTTTTAAATTTAGAAAATCAGGTTAGAAACGCAAGTCGTTTCTGAATAGGAGCTAAACTAACGATGAGAAACAGTATTGTTCACACAAAAATTTATAAGATCAAAGATTAGTTTCTCAGTTATTTTAAAATAGGTGTAATTTCGTTATCTATAGAAAAGGCGTATGTCAACCTGGAACGTTAGGTTCGTTCATGCGAGATTAGTTTACGAGTACATCCAATATCTTTTTTGAGACAGCTTTACATTTAAATTAGGTCGAATGGTTATTTTCTCCATAATTTTAACCCCAGGCAAGACCGACACTGTTCCGCAATCACTAAGCAGATGTCAATGCAATAAAAATTTCTTCACTCGTAATCATAAGATAAATGTCAGTAGCAAGCTGAGCCCCGCAAAGCATATGAAATTTGATTGAACTGGTTTTTTGCAAATAATAGCCCCACAAGACCATGTGTTGCCCATAAAAATCTTAATGGGACACCTTGGCCTCGGCGACGGTCACCAACGATTTTAAAACGTATAGTTCTGTGCAGCTGGCTGCATTTGATTGCCTTCGGAATTCTTGTTTCTAGATCGTTACATATCATTTGGTGCCGACAAGGACCAAAGCAGGGTGTTTATTGCAAAAAGAAAAGAACTTTGTATATAATTAATCCATTTGTATGATCCATACGTAATTCAATAAAAATAAGACGTAATCATTAATTAAATAAGGAAACTTTTGTCAATATTACTTGAAAGACAATGTGATGAAATGTATCCATCTCGTCTGAACACTGTTATGTCGCAGAAAATATGTTCAGTTCAATAGTTACTAACTATCGTAAACATTTACATGCTTAGAGAGTGCATGTCACAAATACATCAGAAAAACTCATGTGGCCTAGTGGTTAGAGCGTTGACTTCAGGCGCAGGACGTCCGGGGTTCGAACCACGGCTGAGTCATACCAAAGACTTATCAAAATAGTACTAACGTAACAGCTGCCTCTAAGCACTCAGCATTAAGATGTTTGTGTTAGGAAAGGTCGGTCTAGTGGCATGAGACTGTGACTGGGTAGAACATCATGCTAATTGTCTGCGGCATGATGCAACAGTGCTAGACATCACTATAAACTGCCGCAGTGCATACATCATAGCTATATGAGAGAAAAATTGTTTTAGCTACGTTAAAAATGCAAATAACACACACGCAAATATTTCGTGGTTATTAAATGTTGCTTATTCAAGTTTAAAAATAAACTCAAAATGTAATCGTCAAGAGGTGGAATGTAGAGGATGAACTTATATACACAAATCTTTAATTAAGTACTTTGTTGTGATTATCCAAGGAAAGCTGAGTGTCATTATAACCTTCAATTATTTACGTCATTTTATTTGATATATTAACGTGCACATTAGCTCATTAACCCCGGGAGCCACATTTACGCGTCAATAGTTGTATCCTATATCCGAGCTCTGTAGGATCATGGTCACTTAAGGTAAACCGAAATTGGTGGTATTTCAGAAACTAGACAGAAATAGCTCTGCGATGATACCAAATAATCTTCACTTTCTACTCGCATTACCAAAGACAGAGTGAAAATCATATTATTAGGGACCCATATTTTACATAAAAAATCCACCCCTTGTCGGAATCGGATTTTGTGTCCGGTTTTAGACTTTTTGGCCTGAAATTTGAGGCAGACTGGTATAAACTGCGTAAAGATGAATCTTTGAAAAAGTAGGATAAGATAGGTATTTGGATTAACAAAGTGAAACGACACGAAAATTATACAACAAAATGACCCTTCGGCACATGCTTGGGCAAAACAGCCAATGCAAAACGACGTTTCTAAAACACCAAGGTATCTTACTAAATAAAAATTTGTTGTAATTAGATGTTTATGGATGCGTTACCTGCTCCCATTTCAGCCAAAAATGACAAAAGTTTCCAAGGGTTAACGAGTTAATGTATCTAAAATGTGAGATACTGTACTTATGAGAATATTTCATTGTTTTTTGGATCTTTAAAATCGAGCTTCTTTACGAGAACTGTAATCATTTATTTCAATATTATGTACGTCCTTTTTATAGTGTTGACGATTATGATTTCTAATCATCGCAGTTTTATTGTACCTTACAAAATCCATCACAAAGTACAGCTATAAGTGTGCTGTCAGGCATGAATATCTTCTACAAGTGGACGATGTAACAATTTTGTAATCGTTGTAAGCGAAATTTTATTGCAAAAAAGCTGGGGTCTATCCAAAAACAGTTTTTTTTCTTATTGTTTGGGGTTCTATTCGTGATAGTCAAACATGGTTTATGCGCATGACTGATGCACATTATCACATTGTGTGCTGCTAAATACGACAAAAATGTGCACTGTGTTTATATTCACACTGCAATCATTCTGAATAACTCAGCGACGTAGCAAAGCGGACTGTATTAATAGTAAGAAATACATGTACCATGTATTTGCCATTGCATTTTTTTATTCTTTATTTCATTCTGTCAAATACTGGTGGGCAAATGTCCAGATAATTCACGAAATCATTTTTCTGTATGAAGAGGCACTGCTTTAGTCTAGCTAAACTTGATGAATATTGAAATTGGCTTATATCCAGACATAACGATATGCTGGTTGCAGTTTTCTCATCAAATATATACATTACGTTACTTTTACGTGTAAGATCGCCATCTCTGGTCTCGAGTTACATGATTTGTTTCAAATAAAATTAAACGATATTTTAACTGTCAATGCAAGAAACCTAATGTATTATTAAAGTTTCACTCGCAGTAACTATTGGAACTCCTTTGACCTTTCCTTTTTTATGCCCTTCTTGGCATGGCAATAAATTTCTTTCAGATTTAAAGTCGCTGTAACTTTTGTTTATTGTTGCATTACCACCATATTCGGGTACAACACTGCCATTTTTATCGTGGCCGTTCGATATTTATTGTGTATCGAAACGGAAATTCTGAATGATGGAACACGTGGTTTATACTAGAATGAAAGAACGCGTGGTTTATACAGCTAGAATAGTGGTCTACGAGGTTTATACGTCTAGAATAATGGACTACGAGGTTTATAGGGCTACAATAATGGTCTACGAGGTTTATAGGGCTAGAATAATGGACTACGAGGTTTATAGGGTTAGAATAATGGACTACGAGGTTTATACGGCTAGAATAATGGACTACGAGGTGTATACGGCTAGAATAATGGACTACGAGGTTTATACATCTAGAATAATGGAATACGAGGTTTATAGGGCTAGAATAATGGACTACGAGGTTTATATGGCTAGAATAATGGACTACGAGGTTTATACGGCTAGAATAGTGGACTACGAGGTTTATACAGCTGAAATGAAGAAACACTGGTTTATATGACTAGAATGATGGAACACGTTTATACGACGAGAATGATGGAACACGTGGTTTTTACGATTAGAATAATGAAACACGTATTCTCAACGAAAAACATATGCTCACATTATTTCCTTAATAATAATAATAATAATAATAATAATAATAATAATAATAATAATAATAATAATAATAATAATAATAATTTTAAGAAAACAACATATTTTCTTCCGCGCATGATCCAGAAATCAACACTTTTTCAAGGAATGTATTCAGTCATGGAGAGCTAACAGACTAGTTTAAGATTCGACTGATAATGATTATACCCTTTACATGAGGATAAAAAAATGAACTATCATCCAGTCGAGAATCATGTAGTAAATATTTTATTCGTGTGCGTAAAATAACGGTGGTACGTTTATAAAGTATTATCCAGCATATATTCGCATAATTTGAATGAAATACATACACTGTTTTGTCATGTACAATCGGCATTGTCTTTCGTCCATCTGCTTTTGAAGGACCATAAAATGAGTAGTCATAGACAATCACTGTCTACTGCCAGTCACCCAACTGCTTTCGAAGTTCCATGGCACACTGTGTTGTGTCAAGTCTCTGTTAATTGGTTTTCACCTAACTGCTATCAAAGATTCATAAAACGCTTTGTCATGTATAATCTTTAAGTGTTGTCTTTCATCCCTCTGCTTTTGAAAGTTCATAAAGCAATTAGTCATGTACAGTCACTACTATCATTCACCCAACTGCTTTGGAAGTTCATGAAACACTGTGTTTTATCCAGTCTATATTAATTGGTTTTAACCTAACTGCTCTGGAAGATTCATAAAACGATTTGTCATGTGCAATCATTATGTACTGTCTTTCACGAAACCGCTCTGGGTTGTACATAAAACACTTTGTTGTGTACACTTTCTATTCAATTTCTTTCGCCTCACTGCTTTAGAAGATATATCAAGCGCGTTGTCGCGTACATTTATTTATTATCTTTCTTCTAATGATTCTGGAAGGTACATCAAACGGTTTTAGTCGTAATATCCTGAGAACTGTGAAACCTGTAACTTCAGCATATTAGGATTGAAAAGTTTATTCCTGTTTTTATCTCTTACATGCATTTATTCTGAATGAATATTCCTGCATTCGAAATTTCTTGATACTTTTATTCTAAAAATCTCTTTTGTCAGATCCATTTTACAAAGGACTTAAATTCGTTGACCTTGTGGAACATTTTTTTTTTTGATTTAAAATCTTACAGACAAGTATTAATCTCCTTAAACTTTGTTACGAGATAGGCAAGAGACTTTGATGGCTGGGGAGCAATTTTCATGTGATTAAATTGCCTTGCTGAGATATCCAGACAGCAAAACAATTCTAAATTCACGTTTGTTTGTTTCACGGAGACAAGTCTCAGTTTTCAATTTAATTAAAACGTCTATCTGGTTACTTGTAGCTAAAGAGCACTCTTTGAAAAAAGTTTTCTTATTTCCTTTATTCCGATTTTTAATGAATTTGGCCGAGTTCGTAAACATTTCAAGATCATTTTTCTTTCATGGCAGTTGAACTTATAATGACTTTAGTTGAATTTTCAATGCATTGCCTTGCAAAAGAAATAAACGTCATGAAAAAGGCGAATACGGTTCGTTTTATACATGTGAAGTACAAACAACTAATCCTTCTGAATTGCTTGCACAGCAGGAGAGGGTATTAGGCCCATGGCATCTGCTTTTTAGAAACACACACACATAAATAAATAAATAAATAAATAAATAAATAAATAAATAAATAAATAAATAAATAAATAAATATATAACTCATTATAAATAAAATCATTTGGAAAATTTTTATAATACAAATAATATATTTACAAAATGACTTATGTACAGCTTAAATGTTGTTTGCGTTGCTAAAACGCCAAACGTTTTACCCAGAATTCAACACTGTAGAGAACTTTTCAGAACGATTAAATAGTCTTTATTGACACATATACCGTGCGTTTCTAGAATTTAATAAACAACCAATATATTTATAACAAGGCACTTTGTCTATCAGGCAGTCACCAAATCTCAAATTTTATATTCTCTTAAATATCTCCTATTTCTTACCGCTACGGTGGCATAGTTTTGAGAGCGCCCGCCTCTTATGCTGTAGGACGTCGGTACGACCCCGGCAGACCCATATAAAAGAGTTATAAAAATGGTACGAAAAGCTGCTTTGCTAGAGGCTCAGCAATAAGAGGTTAGTGCTAGTTGGCCTGGTGATAGGAAAATGTGACTGGGTGGGACATGATGCTGCATGTCTGTGGTATAATGCCCCCCCCCATGCTAGGCATTACTATAAACTGGTGCGCTGCAGACATCGTAGCGATGTCACTGAAAAATGGTTAAAGCTACGTGAAAAATCCAACACACACACACACACACACACACACACACACATTTCGAAAATCTGCATTTATTTTTTCTTCAGTTTTTTTAAAATTATTTTCCAGATATTGCATCATTTTCTTATTTGATTTAGATTGCTTGAAGATTGATGGTATTTGCAAAAAAACTACCAAGTCATCAAAATTAACAAATTTAACAAATTAACAAAGTTAACAAATTATAATCTTGCACCAGTATTTTGGTCAGAAATGTGTTTTTAAATCATTTAGAAATAATCAAAATAAAATAAGTGATAAAACACAGCCACGACTAACCTGACCCAAAGTGTTAATTGTTTATGTCTAGTAAATAGGCGTTTTCACATACACTTTTATCTTTGCGTATATGGCTTTCAGTGTCGTAATCATTTTACTGCTAATATTTCCATTTGTCAGCATGTAAGTTCATATCAATATAGACAAAACTTGTTTGTAATTAGCAAAAGAGCACAAAACGTATCTCGTTGTTTCCTTCAAACTTTGCATGTCAATGTGCTTAAGGTAAATGTATTTATCTGCGTGCAATAGTCACTTCTAAAACCAGCTTTCACCTTACCTAAAATACAATCATTTTGAACAAATTAAAAATTTAGAATTGAATTCATTTAAAATTGAAGTAAGTATTTCGTATGTCTATGTTCCCGTTTTTTGTCTCTGAGTGCTATAACAGTCGTTGTCAAACAGTATTAGAAGTATTCAGTTGTCTTTTAAAAACTCGAATGGTCATCAACACCATGTGATTTTCCTTTTTTTAATATATTTTATAGCATGTTGCAATTCTTCGGTTATTTTACCGTCAAGATTTTTTTCATAGAGAGAATCAGCAATGATATTATCCAACAAATTTTATTTGTCCAGAAAAATCTATAAACGTTGAAGAGTTGGTATGTTAATCAAGGAACAATTATGTTTTGAGTCTGTGCCATTTGTTTCATGTATGCATGTGATCTGAGCCAGTGACCTATGTATGATACGAGAAGAATAATACCAAGAATAATGGTGTTTATTATTATTATTATTATTATTATTATTATTATTATTATTATTATTATTATTATTATTATTATTATTATTATTATTATTATTATTATTATTATTATTATTATTATTATTATTATTATTATTATTGCTGTTGTTGCTATCATTATTATTATTACTATTATTATTATCAACATCGTCGTCATCATCATCATTATCATCATCATCATTATCATCATCATCATCATCATCATCATCATTATTATTATTATTATTGTTATTATTATTATTATTGTTATTATTATTATTACTGTTGTTGTTATTATTATTGATGTTTGTTGCTATTATTATTATTATTATTATTATTATTATTATTATTATTATTATTATTATTATTATTATTATTATTATTATTATTATTATTATTATTATTATTTCTAAAATAGTAATAACGATGTAAATAATTGATATAGATACCAAAACAAATAACTAGAGGATACTATCAATGCATTAATATGGCTTGCAAAATCGTTTTTAAAAAATGAATTTGATCAGTTGTTCTGAAACGGCAGAGAATTCGGAAAAACAATTTGTTTCTTTTGTGTTTGAAAACTCCTCAGACGGAAAGTAGAACTCAGTATCTTACGTATTTACAAAATAAATAAATAAATTAAATGAGAGTAAAATAGCTCGTGTTAAATGGTACAAGTTGTTACTATATAGACTTTTATATATTTCCGGCAGTGGCATGCAATATAGCTATACGCTCTTTATTCAGCGTTTGTATCTGCAGATGCAGTGATAAACAAAGTCATGCATGAAGCAAATTGTATTTCCATAAGAAAAAACACTCTTTGTCTACGTTTGTAAGTCCAAAATAACTCCTTGGAAAATCTTTGAAAGGCAACTTTCTAGAACTATCCGAGCCATGCTTAAGGGGATGTATTTAAATATAAACTAAGGAAATGTTTTGCTTACGTCATTCCATACCGTTCAATAAATCGATTATGCCATTCCTTACCTTTCAATAAAATGATTTTATGTCATTCCACACCGATCAATACATCGATTATGTTATTCCATGTCGTTCAATAAATCGATCAAGGTATACTAAACGTTTCATTGAGAATGTGCAACTGTTTCATAAATGCATGAATTTATTCGTAAATACATGGAGAAACGATAACTAATATGTTGGGTTTCCTTTTATGATTTTTTTCTCAATCAGGTGGCTTTGATTTACTTTTTTGTTTTCGTGAGCTATTTCCTTTCACAATTGGAAACGTTGGCCAAGAAACAACAATAGAAAGACAGAAAGACAGAGAGCAAGTATTAGTCTCGAATAAGAAAACGTCAGAAAACGGTTTGTCTTTATGATATATTGATATTTCCACATAATACAATTGTAAAAGATAAATTGCATTAAATACAATTACATTTTCATTTGCCAATGTTGCAGTTTGAATCTATGTAAACAGTGTAAGCAATAGGTGGAAAGTCCACAGTATATCTAAAATGACACAATTCTCCTTACATTAACTATCGTACAGAGGACTGTGTTATTTAATGGAGACAATTTTTAAGTCTTGCTTACTAATTTGTGGGAGCGAAGTTTGGTACCACAAAAATAAACTGTCACATCAGGCAGGTTGCTAATAAACTACGGTGAATCTTAGGATATTTTTAGACTAATGAAATTGAAGCTATAGAAGAAGAATGCAGATGGCTATTAACTCGTAAAATTCTGCAGGATGTAACAAGTATTGGTCTATTCCACCCCATGTAATAATCACTTCCGCCATTGTTTCACTTGACTTCATTTCGCTTGGTAAACCTTGCAATAGGCCCTGTATCACAGACTTGAAAGTGTTTACCTGTAAACATAAAATATATTGTGTACTTAAGTTTGAATACCTCAGCTGATAAAAGCAACAAGAATTAAAGCGTCAATAAAGTTATTATTATTGCCTGGGACGAAACTGACAAGCGCTTATTAAATGATTTTTATAGAAGATTTTGTTCACCTACTACACTCGTATCAAAAGGAGTACATTTGTGTTCAGTGTGGTGTGTACATCAACTATATTACTTATCCGTTTTCATTGGAATGGGTATTAGGGTCTAGTCCAATCAATAAACGTGTATAACAGTGTGTATCCCATTTGTATGGTTTATGCAATAATTTTTTTTGGGAGTTGACTCACACCTCGAGATTATTCCACGAGATTGCAAAATTGACATGTAGTCCTGTAAGGTCTCTTTCGTTTTTGTGTTTATAAATACATTGATAGGGTTCTAATGCAATAATGCAAATTAAGAAGAGAAGCACACTGCTTTGTTTTCCCGAATGTAAATTTCTTATATAGTTGGCACGCATCCAGCCCAACATATGTTACTGCAAAAGACTGAGGATTGAAAAAGCCGTCAATTCCTCTTTGCAATCTGATTAAAATCCGATCTCAACTTCCTACATGAAGATCTGACAGCGACTGCTTAGGGGTCGTTTTATGATGACCTTTGAATTGGCTATTGAAAATGTAATGAGAAATTTGGGAGTGAATCAAATCGTTCGATACTCATTGGTGTTCCTCAGCGATTCTGCTCAGTCTCCCACTCGCGAAGATGTAAATCTTCATCTGACTGGATTATAAAATTAGTGATTATGGTAATAACATAGGTCAACAGTACGTAGCTCTGAATTGTCCGCTCCCAGATCTTCACCTAGGACTGTGGTGATCTATCTCAATCAGATTGTTCCTCTCTGCGATCTCTCAATTAAGGAAAGAGAATGAAAAAGGTAAAAACACATTAGACAATAATAGTTAATTATCCATTAAAAATCCTTTTAGACTACATTTATATTAAAATTTATTTTTTTAAACGCTGTACATGATATGGAAAGGGTAATTGTGATTAGGGCAAGTTAGTTTCATGTGGAAAGGTTCATCGAAAGAAAATATTTGCAACGAAATATGCACAATATTCGCATAAAGTATAATTTGCATTGACCCGCTGTGATATCCAAAGGCACTATATTTATAATCCTAACGCTAATTTTTTTTTTTTATAGATGGGACAATAATGCGTCGATTTTAATCGTGTATATATAATGCACTGTCGCTTGTTGTTGATTTTAATCAAGAGATAGAAGTGTTCTGGCCATTCACAATACACAAGTCACTGTATATACTACATTCAACCATATTCATCCGAGACAAAAAAATCAGCAAGAAAATGTAAATACACATTACTGCTCCTCTTCTGGCGCTAACAGTACACGAAATGAGGACGTACACAACCCAACTAAGACTGTACGAAAGAGCTTTATCCGAAAGCAAATTTACAAAGAGCATAATTTTCTGTCGGGACTGTAATGTTTACCATGTTGACATAACTGGATTCAATAAGACAAGAATATCAAATGAACTTTAGAATACTTGCTTCTATTATTGTAGTAGAGTAAGTAATATTTATAAAGTTCAGTCATTGCTATTTACTCATTTTTAGTAAGGACAATTGGATCTTTTCTTCCAATTGATCGAATATTTTTTATTTTTTTTTTCATTTCCTTTTCTAGCGTTAGGTCTTCAAGACTAGGTAAACTTAATTTGCTATCTATGTACTACGAGAAGTTCTTATCCCAAAAATATCGTCCACAAACGTGTGCCTTTAAACATATTGATGTTTATGTATATTACTCGTGGGGTTGATTCCCATTATACATGATTTGCAAGCGATATTGGTATTTACAGTTATTATTTGTTTTAAACAATTAGATTAGTTTCACAGATAAAATAGACGGTATAAGCTTTATATAACTATCTGGTGCTTTCCATTTTTCTCACAATATTTATCTGGTGCTCTCCATCTTTCTCACAATAGTTATCTGGTGCTCTCCATCTTTCTCACAATAGTTATATGGTGCTTTCTTTTTTTCTCACAATAGTTTTCATCTAAATGATACGAAATGAAATTGATAAAAATATTGATAGTAAACTTAAGTTCACCTCCGACACGCATGATTAGCTATGTCTAAAGAGATATTACACAAGGCATTTAAAGTACGTCTTTTTCAATTCAAAATAACCAAGCGATGTCAAGTGGTGCTATTCAAAACCTCATCTAACAGTTCCGTTTCACTAATGACAAGAAGCTCCATGTCTGTGCTCATCAATTACGCCACTAAGGTTAGAGAGATGAAGGAAATACGGTTTGCAAATGTTGATCAAGCGTAAAAACCGTTGCTTTGCATCAGGCGCTTAAATCTTCTATGTGAAATGGGATTTGTCTTAAGATGTGTACGTAATGTCCGTATACTCCTAAAGAATATCAAGAAAAAGAGCTCTCTCAAAGCCTGTAATAATGCTTGTTTGTTTTGAGTTATTTTAGCTGCTTGTTTTTTTTTGTAGAGGAAATAACCGTTGTTCTTCCATCCTTTATTTAAAACATTTTGATGTATAATTATTAAATTAGAAGAAAAAAGTAAACAATATTACGAAAGCCACAACAGTGTATATAAAACATCCACACTCGTCAAGATAATTTTTTTACCAATCCCTACCCATCTTCACACTTTCCTGTCGAGTCCGTAACATGTTTCCGGATTACAAATATTGCTATTTGTTTTTGCTTCCTTTTAAACAAAAATAATATTTACTTGCATGTCTAATTATTGTTATCTGAAGATTGGGATAAATAAGAAAGGCTTTACTGATATCTCCAAATTGTGCTGTATGAAACTCTCTTGTATTATTTCAAATGAATTAAATATAAAACTCATAATGACTTATTGGATTTGCTGTGGCGAAAACCGTTTTAACATGATATTTGAAGACAGATGATTGAAGTATCGATTTTATAGTATTGATTGGTATTGATTTTATAGTATTGATTGGTATTGATTTTATAGTATTGATTGGTAACGATTTTATAGTATTGATTGGTATCGATTTTATAGTATTGTTTGTTATTGATTTCATTGTATTGATTGGTATAGATTTTATATTATTTTAAACCATAATGCCTGTCCTTTTCCAGTTTATCACTATTATTAAAGCAAAATTAAAATGTGGAAGCAGTCAGTGCGTTGATTTACACAGAAGAAGTAGCTTGTTTTTCAATCAAATAATTGTATTTGCAGTTAATATTTTAAAATAAAATAATTTGCAACATACATAATTTTGTTTTGGGCAAAGACTGGACAGAAAGGATTTAATTCTTGCACTTAAAGGTCTTTATTTACATATGCTGTAATAAAAAGGTTAGAAATGAATTCAATGCCGCATATGCTCAGGGACCGGCCATTTAATTTTAATAGTTGGATAAGGAGAAAAGAGGATGTACGCTGGGTGCGCGTGTTATTATTGTCGATTGAAATATCTGGCCAACAAATAGTTTAAACAAATTGAAATCTGTGATTTGTAAAAGAACTTAATATATCCATTACATTAGTTGAAAAATATAAATTATCTGGAAGTTAAAGGAAAACAAATATTCTGGTTCGAAAATAAATCCTAGTCCAACCACCCCTTCCGAAGATTAAATGATCTGTGTCATGGTATCTTTGCCCAGCAAAACAAATGCCATATGATTGTGAGTAACCAACAATTGTTTGTGGTCTCTTTAGCTTCTTTGAACTTCGTCCTGATAATTGCAAACGTCTTCAAAGAAGCTGTAGAAGAATCACTTACATTGCTGAAGTGTTTTGTTTAACAAGCTAGAAAGCAGGCAGTAACAAACAGACTTTGAAAATCACGACTGGAGTGTTTGTGATGCAGAGATACGCCCAGTACTATGATTGAATTAAATTGTGTATCTGATAACATATGCTAAATGTTTGCCTTTGAAACAAATATCTTTATCCCTCCATTTCATCAACAATGAGCATCGCGGAAAGAAATGCAACAGAAACAAGATTTGTGTAAAGAGCAGAATGGTTTCAGAACATTTGTGTTTTAAGCATCAGCTTTACTTCCATGATGCTTTAAAGCTTAACTTTGACCTTCAATGTCATGATTTTGATATATAGCTCATGACATTAAACAAACTTAAAGGATTCTTGTTAGCTCAGATATGGACAATTTCGTTATATACATATCATTACCGTTTTTCATACTTATGTACTCCAACCATGCCTGAACTCATCAGCAACGTACTTCAATTTTTTTTAAAACTTGGCATTGAAATAAAAATGTCATGATTTATGAGGCGCTGTAGCGGACAAACGCTGGTTAGATCAAAACGTTGCCGTTGAGATGTTAATGTCATTTGTCCAAAATTCATGTGTTGTATGAAAAATGCTTGTCCTTAAAGTTCCATGTTGTAGGTCGATATTTTAGATTGTATCTGTTAAATTAAACAATAGTGGTTGAAAGTTATATTTTTTATGTCGAGGTTTTAGATTATGTCGTTTGAATTACACGGCGTGGTTGAAAATTTCAATGTGATACGTTAATAATTCCTAATTTAGGCATTGATTCAAAGGTTTATTTTGATAGTTTCATATTAGATGTTGAGTATTTTTATTTCATCTGTTTAATTACACAGCGCTGGTTGAAAATTTGATGTCCAATGTCGAGTTTGTAGATTATATCTTCTGAATTACACTGCGGTTGTTGAAATTTTAATGTCATATGTCGAGATATTTTATTTTGACATGTTGAATCGCATTGATTGTACAAAGTTCTATTTCATACGTTGAGCTTTTACATTGTATCTGTTGAATTACACAGCCGTGATTGGACAATTTGTTGTGCTTGCTATAATTGTTATTTTTACATGGTGAAATGATGTGTAGGTGCTAAAAGTAACATTACACAATGTCCACTTTAAACATTCAAAAATAATAGCGAGTATTAAGACACATCGTTCGTGCATTCATTTATGAGTCCCCATCACCTTTTATACATTTACAATTTGAATGTTGCCATTCACATTCGAGAATTACTATAAATCTCTTCGCTAGAGGTCGCCTTCGTGAACGGATGGCGTTAGTTTCAAACAAGGAGGGTGCTTCTCGTTGCTGTGAAATTCGACAGATGAAATCTATATTCTCGCCATATGAAATGGAATTTTCATCATAGTTGTATACAACGTGTAAATTAGGGATTCTCGACATATGATTTTGAAATTTCAAGCACCATTTTGTAATTCAAACTATACACTGTAAAACGTATACATAATGAATAGAAATTTAAACCACTATTGTATAATTTCACAATCTCGATCTAGGAAATAGACCTTTAAGGACATACAATATTACCCAACACGTGATATTAGATTTCTTGACTTACGACATCGAAATTTCAATTGCAGCTTTTGTCCGCTACGGCGACTCATAATGATTCCTTAATTTATTTACAAGTGTGCAGCTAATTAGTCTGGTGAGCCAAGTTGTAACATTTGAACATCCTGCGGTACAAATATAGATTCATTTCTTCCTGTTACTGAAGGCTTACTACAGTTATCGACGATGACAATTGGTAAAATCGAAAATTCCTTAAAGCTCCTGCATCATCACTTGTATCATTTATTGGAATCTGAAAAACTGTTAAAATCTTCTCTATAGTTGTTCGATGCAGGCTGTGACACCATCAGTTTTCCACTTGCATGAAAACAGTATTGGACTAGCATTATATGAGATAGAATGGCGTATTCTGGGAAAGTGAATTGTTTGGGCAAGATAAAGCAAGTTTTTCAGATGCGTTTTGTACATTCATAGGACATGTAATTTTGGTGGCGTGTCATTTAAAGTGGGCATTGACACTCTTAGACACTGTGTGCGATATAAATTCAAATACAACATCATATAGTTAGCAACTGAAGATGAAGATTTGCAGCGCCATAGGTTTCATTCATTGTTTTTGTTTGCCTTTGAAAAGGACTCATTTAGAGTCGAAAGCGCCGAAAGGCTAGTTAAAAACTAATCTTGCACTGTGCGTTGTCAGTTTAATGCATATCGAAATTATTATGAACTGAACACGTTTTCTGCAATTTGATAGTATGTAAACGGTCAAGTGATGGTAAACTGGAATTTGTTACACATCGATAAATTCTGCACACTAACTTTGTTTCCCTGTTTCCACGTCATTTGATGTGAAGTTTTATCTATATCAACCCATTACACCCTAATAAAAACAACAACAATTACTCAACCACCCACTCCTGTGATTTCCAATACAAATTTCCAAACCACAGATAAAACTGGACCATTATAAGTTTAAAACGATGTAACTGCACAGAACTTCCTCCACTCCACCACGCATCCCTTTTGTTTACGAAGGCATGTGGTCGGCTTTACCAGCCAGTCTTCAGAGATAATTGAATTTTATCTCGACACCATGTTAAAGGAGCGGTTATTAAAGACCAGGGTCATATGTCAACAAGTGATCTCGCTAAAAAATGGACACGATTTTGCTTTTGAAAGATCAAAGTGCGTAGAAAGTAAAAACAACAACGTTCTTATAACAATACGCAAGCGTAAATGTCGAGAAGAAAAGGAATATCCTGGTTTAACCGCAACAACCATTTTTATATATTAAAATAATGATTATAACAATGTATGACTTAAATGACTCGCTATGACACTCTACCTCATATTACTGTATAACGTATCTACGAAAACTGGCCAGCGAAGATCGGGCTATATTTTACATCGCAGTTAAGAGGCAAATGGGGGAAAAATTCGATCATAAATGTGTTTTGTTTATTAGATATGATGTTAGAAAGGACGTACATTAAAATTATACGGATTAAATGATCATGGTTGCGTATTTATCGATGTGTAAATTGTATCTAATCACTTACAAAGTCCTTCATATATTGTTAAATTGTATGTTTAAAATGCTCAACAGGAAAGGGCGAAAATTTACTCAGTTTCCTGCCGTAGTAACGTTTCCAAGGTATGTACTGTATATATGTCGTTAGCCCTTTCCTTCTCAAAGATAGGAAAGCATGGATATTTGGAGAAATGACAATGTGAAGCCGATTTTCAGTCGTAAAGCGTTCAAGGAACGAAGTATATATGAGGTGAAGTCAAGATATAAATATAAGTTCTACTTTATTAAAAGAATATCCCAGCTGTTAAAATTATGGTGTAACCGACCCTTCCTAACGCACATTTAGAATGCAATAAATACAGTAAATACAATGCTTTAATTAAATGTTTAAGTTCAAGCATATACGTAATGTTCGCTTTAAAATTAGTTCCCATTCATGATATCTGTTTTATGTAGGAGACTCAAAATTATATGGTTTTCTTTCCATAGACGTTCAATGAGCTAAAGTGAGTTTCTTTCTATCATTTTTAAAACACTTTCATAAATCTGTCCTTCGAGAAAACAAAACTATTTTGATTGGTTGTTAAATGTAAATGGTCTCTCCCAATTTTCGTTTAAATTTTTCTAATTAGCTGTTAATCTTCTTTAGCTTTTATCTGACATCATGCCAGCTTGTTGTAGACCTTTATCAGCTACATAGACTGGCTTTTTATTTATTACAAAAGGAAAAGCTATATAACAAATAAAGGACTCATAAATGGCTCTTAATAGTCAATAAATGTTTATTAAAGTATTTTTCTGAACCAGCTGAGACTACAACTTTAGCTTAGTGCTGGATGATAAATTGCAACATGATCTTTTACTGGCACCTCAAGGATAGTCATTTACTAGATTTAGTACGAACTTCCATAGGAAGCGAAGATTAGATATGGGAAAGTGCAATTTGTATGTTTTAACGAAACCTGTAAGAACAATTTGAATTGCGTCTCATATCACTTTGGACATAATTTATTCAACTAGGAAATATATGAGATTAGTATGTATAGTTATCGGCAAATAACAGAGAAGACCACAACGGTTAATCTCGTTTATAGTATGCAACCAAATGTCCATTGCATTCATAGCTCTCAATCATTGAAGATAATCTCTCTCTCTCTCTCTCTCTCTCTCTCTCTCTCTCTCTCTCTCTCTCTCTCTCTCTCTCTCTCTCTCTCTCTCTCTCTCTCTCTCTCTCTCTCTCTCTGCCCGCTCTGATGCGGGAGGTCGTGGGTTTTGAACCCCGGCTGAATCATACCAAAGAATATAACACAAATGGCAACAACAACTGCCTTGATAGGCGCTCAGCATTAAAAGGTTAGTGTTAGGACTGGTCTGCCTGGTGTCAGGATAATGTGACTGAGTGGAACATCATGCTGCATGTCTGCGGCATGATTTCCCAACACTAGACATAACTGTAAACTGCCACACTTAAATCTCTCTCTCTCTCTCTCTCTCTCTCTCTCTCTCTCTCTCTCTCTCTCTCTCTCTCTCTCTCTCTCTCTCTCTCTCTCTCTCTCTCTCTCTCTCTCTCTCTCTCTCTCTCTCTCTCTGTATTTTCATTTAGATTCATTCACTACCATTATTCGCGAGTATTGAATCTACCTAATCGTGGTCTAAAAGAACTGAAGTCTGGTAGTTTACTTTTATTGAATGTTCGTAAAAGTTACACAACGTTGTTTAAAACGAGGTAACATCTCCACATTGATATTACGCATGCTTTATTAGATAAAATATAGAGGTTATATATGCATTCGGTACGACTATTTCAGAAAGTGTTGTCATTTCTTTTTAGAATTTGATTATACTTTACTTACCTTTAAATGATAATGTATACAGTTTATTTCCATTCTCATGTATCAATATTATTTGGAAGAACGTTCTATACATACTCTGAGAAATATATCAAGCAAAGTCAGTGGTAAAGTACGCAAACAATTTGTGGATGTGATCAACTAAGAAATGTGATTCATCACAAACATTTCCATATGATGTTACAATAAAAACATCGCGTGCTGAAAACAATTCATAATATCCTACGCTGGTAATAGTTACGAACCCTTTTCTTGACCCAGTTTAATAAGTGGCCGCCATTTTACAAATTGTTAGCGATCGATACTTTCGTCCGGAAGTTTTGTGACAACAAAAGACACAGAATATTCAAAAATCGGGAAGAAATAGAAGTTCGTTAAACTATATTAATACTTATTGTTTTATGTAAAATTTGGTTAATTCGCCTAGCTGACCACGTTGATGTTCACTTTAGTTGTAAACATAACCAACTTTTACGGTTTTAATCTCCATCGAGAGCAGAACAAATCTTGTAAAGAAAAAGAAAAAGCTCATTTTGGAACTGTTGTAAGCCATTTAAGACCTAGTAACGAAGATGAAACTATGCGAGCGTTATCCAATGCTATGTATCAAAGATACCATTACTTTGGTCCAAGTACAAACGGTAGTATACGTCTACTCATATACACACATACGAACCATTAACTCCTGTCAAATCGCATCATTCCAGACCAGTTTGTACTTCCGTCATTTTGCCCCGTGGTAATTACCAGGTATAGGGTTAATTCTCATGTCATGGGAAACTCCGAATCAGACATAAACTGTTCAGTCAATAGGCATTACTCTGCTTCTGTTTTTACGTTTACTGTTACTCCACAATAGGTCACCAGTCGTATTTACGGACTTTTTTAATTGCCTCAAATATAATTCTCTAGCTCAAATTTGTCTGGCTTAGGGCTCTCACTAGTGCGAGAATTTCAAGATTCGTTGAAAGCTAAACTCGATCTCTTTCAACTTTCTGGAGGAAGGGACTGCTTTAGTGTACAAGGACATGGTTTGGGATAATCTGTATGTAGTCGGTGCATGCTCTTTCATGATTACTTCCGCAGGTTACATTTAGTAATGTTACAAGTTTAAGATGCTATGATTTGCAGTCTTTTTCAGATGAAATAATTATATTTTGGTGCGGCAATGAAGATCTGGTGAGTACATTCAAATACTGTCTTCTCATAAGATAAATCAATAACCTCATCACTCACGTAACAAGTCCAGCGGAACACAATAATACTCGGTCTGAATATATGCTTGTCGCCGGAATGTTTTACGTGAAATGCGTTTATTCCTTTTATCGACCCTCCTATCAAATATTCTGGAAGCAGTTATAATCTTCTAAAACAAAAGCAATCCTCATTTCAGGTGTTATATGAGAATAAAGGAGATTTGGAAAATGTTTCAGAGATGGTAAAATTTTATATGGTCGAGTACTTACAGATGCCTTTTATACACCAACAATTTAGAATTTATTACGGATGACACAGAACCAAATGCACATTTGTAGATGTCATAATCAACTACGCAGGTTGATTACCCTGTTCCAAAATGAAATGATTTTACCTACGCCATTGTGATTTGGATTTTTGACGTAGATTTACCAATTTTTTAGTCATATTGCTACGATGTCTGAAGTATGGCAGTTTATAATAATGTCAAGCGAAAGGGGTATCATGTTGCAGATACATGACATCATGGAACAGTCACACTCAGATTATCCTTACACCAGGCAGACCAATCCTATCACTAACTTCAATGCTGAGAGTCAAGCGATGAATCTGCTAGTACCATTTTTTATAATTCTTTGGTATGGCTCGGTCGAGGTTCGAACTCGCGACATCCCTCATCAGAGGCGACGCTCTAACCACTCAAACCACCAGAGCGGTCGCTTTTGTTTAATAAAAGAAGAGAATGAAAGACAGATATACAACAATATATAGATTCACATCTCTTGGCTGATTTTCTTGACATCAGTCATTGCCTGCCACCAATGTCGCAATCCATAGGGTACATGTGCTTGTAATTCGAATACAACTGCAAACTGCGCAGACACAATATCTGTCGTCGCATAATGCGCTGGTAGATCTGTACTATGTCTTTTGTTAGTGTCAATCAGTAGAAAAACCCTCATTGTTATTGATCTGCAGTCTCCTAATTCTGCAGCTAATCGGAGTATGTGTTGCTTGCATATGGACTGGATTTATGCGAGAGTATAAACACTCATTGCACACGAGTCTCCTCCCTAGCCACTGCACAATGTATTATTAAAGAGATAACTTGTTTTAACGTAGATATTAACTAGGGAACATAAAATAAAATGATTATAATAGGGCAACCTACGCATGGATTAAGGGAGGGAATGATTATATTGATGAAAACATATCTAGGAAGATGGACGTCATAAAGCAAAGCAAAAAATGATATTCCTTATCATTATTTTGAATAAATCTCAGACATCAAAAGAACGATACTATAATGTACAAGTTGAGATAAGTCAAATGCCTGACAACTATAAATTCCATGCATTGGCTGTTTGTGGATGTCGTTGTTCATTGGCCGATTGGGTACATTTGGAGTTTCCTGCAAATATAGGATACAATAAATTAGGTCGTTTTAGGTACTTAATTTTTCAATTCGTGTTCTTAAAACAGAAAATGTTCAGATGCAGCGTGAGAAACATTTTCTACTCTTTTATTGGGAGATTAGTTCTTACTTGTTGAAATATATGGAATACTTGGATACTCGTTAATTACAAGGCTATGTTATGCAGAACCAGCCAGCAATTCTAAAAGACATTCATTGAGAAAAAAAGCTATTATAAATTTATTTATACTTGATGGTATAGGATGTTCGTAGGAAAATAAATAACACACCGTCTGGCACTCTATCATTAATGAAAATCACTGAAAGATTTGTTGCAGACCCGCTGCTGCACATTCACAGACATTGATATATATATCCCATATCCCAGCCATGTCCACTATATTTTTACTACTCGCGATTTGTCAGCCCAATCTGATCATTGCTATATCCTTTCACGTTGCCATAATGATTTAATTTCAGCTTCAGTATTAATATACAAAATATACATGGATTTTATTTTTGTTGAACTTTCTAATTAATTTTGACAACTCAGTGAGCATCTCATATTTCATACATTATATATTATAGACCTATATCTTAAACATATTTTGATGCTTGGGAAGGTTTAAAAGATTTCTAAATATAAATTTATATGATCTGCCGCCTAAAAAGCTTCTATTATGAGGGTCTTGTCGTACTCAATATAAGTGTTCACCTAGAAAGTTTATCTGAATCATCTTCGTGTAGCTCCGTTTTCCCGCGTAATGAAACGCACAATATTTTGACTTTGAGCCATAATTGGATAATCTCTGTGTACACCATGCTCCGTTCGTTCATTCACTGCATAGTTTGATCTCGTTATTCGTTACAGATTCAATAAAACGTTTCCATCAGAACATGTATATTTCGATTGTACATAACTTGAAATGTGATTTATTTCACTTTATCTGATGCTCACTGGTTGATGCAGTTGATAGGGTATAATGAAAACAACGATAATCTACGTTTAGAAGATGCAGACTATGCCATATTGAAACATGATAGGAACGTGTGAGATGCCTGAGATAAATGTTTTCCAGATTTGTTAGGTTATTCTTATCATAATAAAAAGGAAAAGGAAATGAAAAAAGGAAAAGTACAAAGAATGTGCCATCTATCCACGCCTCTTTGATTTACAACGGCATCGGTTTGATTCATTGTCAAGGCTTGATGCTATCGCACTCACCTAAGAAAAGTATGTACCGGGATTTCGTCGTCTATTGCAAATAATGTAGCACAATAAACCTTTTTGATGTAAGAGTGTTTATGGATCAAGATACTTACAAATAGTCTTTAAGACATTTCATATGCTTTTTCGAACCGTAGATACGCCCTTTCCTTTTCCCAACCCCATCTACTAAATGTGTAATGCGTTAGAGATTCTATTAGCATTGGAATTAAGTTTGCCATCTGTGTCTTTCGATGTGAAGCAGATGCTGAGTGATCCTTTTCCATCCCCAATCCATTAATTCTATCAAATGTAATAAAGTTAGAGAAACAATTAGTCTTGACGTAATTAATGCATCAAACTGGCACCCTAACATTGCCAGCATGCTTCTTGGCACTTTACAGCATAATCTTTAGGTTCCATCAGAAAGTGCGATATTGACTCAGTTTGGCTGACAGACACAACTTTTATGTATTCTTCAATGAACAAAAATGTGAAAAATCTATTTTTTATATTGTAAAGGAAATTTGGACCGAAATCAACGTGTTCATAAAACAGAGATGAACTGAAGCGAGTGAGCACAAACCCATCTGTAAGAACAAACGTATTAAAGAAATATGATTTTTTTAATTAAAAAAGAATAAATACATTGGACAATAATTCATTCTTAATGGATATTGTTTAGAAGGTACACAGGAATAATATCCAACAATTTATCACAACAAAATGGAATTCTAGATTGTATTCTAACCTTATATCCATGTTCTCCATTCAAATATCCCCATTTTACGGTTGTGTCAGTCAGTACTAATTATATTTTATTTTCCGGTGCATAACTTAAAAATCCTTTGGAAGATTTTGCCGTTACCTTGCCCAGTTATATATATATATATATATATATATATATATATATATATATATATATATATATATAGATATATATATATATATATATATATATATATATATATATATATATATATATGTATATATATATATATATATATATATATATATATATATATAGATATATATATATATATATATATGGGTATATATATATATATATATATATATATATATATATATATATATATATATATATATATATATATATATGTGTGTGTGTGTGTGTGTGTGTGTGTTTGTGTGCAGACAAGACTACTATATGTCACGTACCTTAGTCAAGAATTCAGATCAAAGAGCAAGGTCAAGGGAATAAAAAGTAAGTGAAATTAATCCTTATAAGGTTCATACGGTTTCAGAATCTGAGAATATTTTGATGAAAACAATATATCTTTAGACTGGATGGAGTGTCGCTCCTCATAGCCTCGCCCAATGCATCAAGATCAAAGTAACGGTCAGGGAAACTGAAAATCAGAGAGATACAATTTTTTTAGTACATACATTTTACTACTTACGATATTTTGGTCAGATGACAGGCTTGAACATGTCATGGTCAGATGGTACATAGCATCCCAGAACCACAACGCAAGGTCAGAATCACAGTGAGCAAAAATGTAAATCAATGACTTGAACACATTTGTTCACGGTATAAATTTTGATCCGCTGAAAATATAAAGAAGAAAGTTTATAATTGTGATTATCATGAATAAATGCAGTGTAACATATCCCAGCCATGTCCACTATTTCGAGGTCAAAACATATACATCTAGGTAATGATGTTATAAAAGCAATCTAGATTGAACAGTCTTCATCCTTGTTAGATCTGAAAATGAATTTTATTAATTTGAGGAAAATTAAGTCTGTAATGCTCACATGCCCATATTGTTTCATTAACGAAAGATATTTTCATGAAACCTTATCTAGATATGTATGTTTTCGTGATCTTGCGAGTAAAGTTATACCCGTCCAAACAATTTTGGCATATGCTGCATTGTACGTTATATCAAATATCAGTGATTCACGAGTAACCTATTTGCAGTCACTCAGCTTGCAAACAGTTACATAGTAACTTTCATGAATCATTTGAGATTCGAGAATTTTTAAGAATCAATTGTTTGTGAAGTAATTTTTCTAGATATGTTTCCAGTTTCTTCTCTTTGTATCAAGACGGGCATGATACGAGCGGTGCCCTTGTTTATTGCTATATCCTTTCACGTTGCCATAATGATTTAATTTCAGCTTCAGTATTAATATACAAAATATACAGCATTCATCTAGGATTTGGTTATTGATAGCCAATGCAGTGTATTGCATTCAATCTATAAGATGTAAGTAGTAGAAGATATCACTTGAGGGCCAAACTTGCCCCATTAAATAAGGTAAAATATTATAGAGCCAAACCAGGATTTAACATAGATGTCATCTTGAACAATATGTCTTCTAACAGTGTAGCATGAGGTCACGGTCTGCACTCTAACAAAATACCATGCAACGTCAGAGGTTTCACCGGAAAAGTCTGCTGTGAAGCACGTTGGATGCGCTTGGAGGGAGATATGAGTATGTCAGCCCAGCAAATTAAGCGCAGTAGAAGAGTCCTATGTTAAATAGGGTCAAACGTTTATAGGAACAAATGGGAAATTAGCATGGGAAAATTAATTGTCTAACTTTTCTAGCGACAAACGTTCGAAGGTTCAAAGGAACAGACGGAAAATGAGAATGTGCCTGCCATGTTGAACGGTTTGTTTCTTTTAGTTGTGTCTCGTGAGGCGATGGTATCCTCTCAAACTGAAATTGCGTTATGACAACATAGGTTTCAGATGAGGAATATATATAAACGTTTGAAGGAATGCTGAGTCTATGTTGCAGAATAATGAAAGAGGTTCGATTTTGTCAACAGGGATAGAAGGGGTTTGTCTGCGCTTTAAATGAAATTGAATCATGTATTTTGTTTTGCTTTATAATACAACTAACTTCTTTCTCTCCACCTCAACTGTAGTATCCCTCTTATAAAGTCAAAATCTTCTATAATACCCATTCCCTATCATAGCCTCATCCTTTTAGAAACAAAACTACTATCTTCATATTTTTTTGCATATCAATACCCAGTAGTCTACTATCCACTACCTACATGTCTAATATCCAGCACCCACATAGTTACTATGCACCATTCAATAATCTACTATCAATATCCATTTATCTATAATCGAGCAACCACATATATACTGTCCACCAATTAATTATATACTATCAATATTCAGGTATCTAGCATGCACCAATCAATAATATATGATCCACCAACAAATCATCTTCTACTTATGCACACTGTTTGAAAAGCAAACCTTTTAAACAGTGCCTTTGCTTAATTCTCGTTTGGCTCTCTGATCTTTTAACCCTATTTAACATGCTTCTCTCTCACTCACACACACACACACACACACACACACATAAACACATACTTTTAGCTATCAGATGAACTCCGACACTGACGTATGTATGAATGGTACTAATGAATAAACGCTTCAATAAGATAGATACCGATCACTGCAGTCTAATAAGCTATATTACACAGTCAAGGTATAACTTTCAATAAGATAGATACCGCTTCAATAAGATAGATACCGATCACTGCAGTCTAATAAGCTATATCACACAGTCAAGGTATAACTTTCGTAAGATGTCTAAGGTGACTGTATAACTTTCGTAAGATGTCTAAGGTGAATATTATTTCTTTGAGTTTTCATCCACATTTTTTATTTGAATAATTATATAAAGGGCCAATTGTGGCATGCATTTGATAATAATCCAAAGTTGTAATAGCGCTGAAGTTGCTGTCTCAATGCAACAAAATCGCCTGTAGCTGCCGAATTCGTTTTACTTCCAAAAGATTTATTGATCGATTCATCTTCAAAGTGTGAACTATATTTAGTAGTTGATATGCGATATTTCTGGAAAGTTTACAAACTAGTAATGGGTTATGACAGTCTCAGTACAAAGCAACAACACTCATGAAAGATATGTTATCCATATGATGTGGTGTCTTTGCATACGGTATTAACATCTTAGAACAACTGCGTCCAGAGCAAAGTTAGTTTTTATTTAATGTAGTTTTATTTTCCACAGAATGGTTATATTAAAACATTGAATTAACATGATGGATCTGAATGGATGAGGATAAACAAATTGGAATCACCCCTCTAGTGGAAAGAAGTAGCATTCTTGCCTTAGTGTCGATGTCTTTATTTATTTTATTAAAAAGCAAACCACAAAGATAAAACTTGATGTCTGTATTTAATTTACGACTATTGACTTATCCAAAGGATTTCAGCCCTACTCTAAAATGCAGTCTACCCACATATTCACATTAGAGAGTAGTAACTGCTTACTTGAAAGCATGTAAACCTTAGAAATGGAAATTGGATGTTCCTCAAGCGTCGTTAGTAAAATATAACAGGTCTTCCACTCTTTCCATTAACATAATGAGCCCTAAAAAAATCAATGATTCTCGTCTCGCCTAGAGATGCTTTTTTATCAAAGAGCCTTTAAGTTCAGTCCATAGTATATTATTCAAATGCTGAATATTACACGAGTAGTATGGAAAACTCATTTCGATATAGTGTTTCCTGTTGAATCAGCTGTTAAAAAAGATCCAATAAGATTATGCCTTGTATTTATACAGAAACGTAGCTGGGAATAATCGTGGCGGCCTACACATACGATGCCACGTGTCCTTTGCAAATGACTCAAATTTGCAAAGTTCCAACACGTTTTCTTCAATTTAAGGCATATGGTGATATGGAGACCAAAGAAGTTGCTGTATTGAATATCTAACATTTGAAACGAGCTCTCTCATTGGTCCTTTGATCTATTTTGTTTGCAGGAAGAAACTCCTTCATCAATAAGAGGGACTTGTTGAAATCATCATCGTTTGAGGCAAATTGTAACACACGATTAACATAAGTGATTAAATATACGCAAACTATATCCCTTGCATATATCAGCCAAAAAATCTCATCAGATTTTCTTTGATGATAATTCATGTCTTTTTATCTTATTGAACAAATTAAATATATGCGTGTCCAAAATCCATGTAAATTTTCATAGCATCGCGCCTGCTTAGTATTTACGATCGTAATTTGGGTGGCTTCATGGTTTATTAAACCATACGAACTCGTACTTCCAATTTATTGTAAAATATTCCTGGACATGCATGACTAAAGGGGGCGAGTATTAAGACATAGATTGGTCACTGCAGTTTGGGTGTTATTTATAATCTGAAATTTGTATTATGTTTACTTTGTTTTGCTTTGGTTTGCTTTTGTTTTATTTATTTTGTTGTTTTTTTCTTTGTGTATTTGGAGTGGGATTAGAGGTATACCATAGGAAGTACGAATGTTTCATCTTTTTGTGGTATGCAGCTATGTTTTTAAGATTTGGAGACCAAAAGATCATAGTCGTACGTAATTGTTGTCGTTCTTGCCATTAAAGTGATCTTCATTAATTTGTTTATTAGATAAATGATCATGAGAGCAAAGGCTGACATATGGACTCAAAGGAATCAATCATGGGAATCTTGTTTGCTGTTATTTTATACCAATTGTTGTTTTGCAAATTTATGTGAATATGTATACTACTTTATTCATTTTTAGATCATGATAATTGTGCCTATTTTATGTTTCACAAAAAATAGGTTTCGACACGGAAAGTTAGTTTGAGATCTGCAGTTGAGCTCAGAATTTCCGGATAAATGACTTCTCCCTTCTGTCCAAATGGGGTAAAGTGACGAGAAGATAGAAACAAGTGACGTAGCGGTACGATTTTGTAGAGAACAATCGGTTCGTCAACACATTGTACTTTCTTGGTTCTGCAATTCAATAAGATTAAAATACAAACAGATGCTAATTATACTGCAAGCAAATATGAAAATTGATCTGTCTTAAATATTTAAAACTTCTGCGTAACTTCGATAATAAAATCAAACGGCAGGCTCAAAAATAATTAAGTATCCAAACGCATATATACTTGACGAATTACTGGATGTATCAGAATTCTCCTGAAGTATAAAGTTTACTATTGCAGATACATCCACACCTCAACTGCAAACTTGAAATAACACTCTATGATAGGGTATACTTTATCTTGAAAGCAAAATTATAACAATAGACTTTTTACTGGCTAATTTAATATTGTATGTTGTAATTTTAAAATAAAGTTAGTTACAAAGGTAAACATAAAGATAATTAGGATGATAATGTTGATGATTATGATACAAATATAAATAATAATGGTAATGATACAAATTTTGTTGATTTGTTGTTGACGACGACGATGATGATTATGATAAGAACAATTGTTGCAATAGGCTGTACTTGTAACATAGCTTATTGTTGTACAAACATTATGTGCAACTGGAATAGCTAAATAAAGAAGTCATCCGGAATATTTTTTAATCTAGAGATTTAAAAAATCTGCCATGATCAAACTTTCTTTGTAATTTATTATACATCCCCTTGGTGCTTTTATTGTTGACATGATCTCAACCTAGTCTGAGATTTACGGTGTCTTACGTATATCATTTTATTCAGAATTTGTTTATAATGTCATGTTGATAATCGATTAAAAGCGGTTTTGTTTAATAATTACTACATTTGGTAAAACTAAAATCCACCTGCTGACTCTTGGAAAATGATCAGGAAGGGCTCAACGTCAAACAGCTGTTTGGCGTATGACTCGCGTTTTGCAATACAGTGTGAAAAAACCATCGTATATAATTACGTCTTTCGTTCCATTTTTGCCTCCTAATTATTTTGTTTATCAACGCTCTGAAAAGTCAGATACAGACTTCATTATGTAAAACCCTTTAGAATGAATTCCAACAGCTGACGGAATCGTTGATAATAATGTATTAAATTACTGGCTTCTCCAGAAGAAAACCAAATATTGAATGTTAAATGAAAGATTTCTTTATTGATCAACTGGCAGTACAAAACTTCATCTAAGAGGCCAGGCTTTGAGAAAGCTCATCAATTATTAACGTTATCGTTGTAAAGGTCAAGCATAATTCGAAAAGACGTTAGTTTAGAAGCTATTTTGAGGGCAAAGATCAATAATTTTATTGAGTGAGTCTGCAACATTATCATCTTGCTTCCGAACTGTAGGTTATGCTAAAAAGTTGTTGAAAAGACCAGGAATTAACTGTCAGGGGAATATTATGATTGAAGGTCCACTGCAATAAGTTTACATGATCAATAAGTCTTATCATTATTCTTATAAGAATACAGCTTTGGAATGTTTCACGATAGACAACATCTTTCCTGAAACGAATTGTTCTTTCTATGTATAAATTGAACTTCTTTACAGAAGATTTTCTCTTCCTGTCTAGTACATTTATCATTAGCAACAAAAAGCAAATAGTTTCTGTAACACTTCAATAGCTAACGTTAATGTTATATTAGTTTCATGAATATTTAAAAATACTATTTCCATGGGTAATATTGCCACCTGGAATGTACCATCCAATCGACTTTATCATGTATTCATTCATGCAATAATGCTGCATATTGTTTGTGTTTATGACAATACGTTTTATTTCATAACGATATTTTTCACATTATATGAGGCTTGAAAATGAGTAGGAACGAAATTTTAAAATACTGTGGTGTACTGTGTCATATTGTTGTACATAGGACCTAATTAAATCTTCTTCGTTTCCATGTGTTCAAATAAATTCTTGTTTACCTGATATTGTCGAGTAATAGAATACGTTTTTAGCACTCCACAGACGAATGCCTCAAATGCTTTTTAAATATATGTAATGTCCTGTCATACTATCAAATTGATGCAAAAAAATATCACAGGAAAATAACAAAAAAGCATTTGTCGGGTATTTTAGATAAGCAAGTCTACCTGTATCTCACTGGTTGGGAATTAACATTGTATTGACCGTTACTGGAACCATACACCAATCATTTGTGTATTTATCTTAAATAAATTAATGTTATTTGTTTTGGATTTCAATCAATAGCTACTTGTACAAAATATGCAGATTACTTGGGCTTCATTTAGACAAATGTGATCCAAAAGCGTCATCAACCAAAGTTGAAAACAAAATAAATGATGATGTGTACTAATAGGTCAGCTGCTAAGTTAATTAAGTGATGTGAAATAGATAACGGTAAGAATATTTTTAAAGAGATGTGTCCTGATGAAAGGTAATAGTGAGTTTGGATGCAAATATTGCCGAACAAGAGGAAGGACATGCCATAAATTAAATCCTTTTTGCTCGATAGAAATATATTAGTTTCTCGATACCATGTAACATTCATTTTGGCTATGATTTAATTTGGTCTGTATGGTATAATAGTGCATCGCAAGAATTAAACACTTCCAGAAATACATTGACAATAGGAGAATATAGACTTGACTTGCAGCTAGCATAACTCATTCGGAAGAAAACAAAACAAGTTGTTAATGCTAATGAAAAACGATATATAGTCTGATGCGTATGTGTATAACTGCAGGACAAAAAAACTTATATGTTATGTATCTGCAGTACAAAATAAACTATATAATGTGTGTCCGAAGTACAAAATAAATTTATATATTGTGTGTCTGCAGAACAAAGTAACTTATATATTGTATATCTGTCGAACAAAAGCGTATTTGTTGTGTCAATAGGACAAAAAACATATCTATTGCGTGTTTGCAGAACATAATAAACTACATATTGTGCCTTGTCAGTAAAAAATAAACTTATCTTTTGTGTGTCTGTAGAACAAAATATACTTATCTATTGTGTCTCGGCAGGACAAACTACACTTATATATAGTGTCTCGGCAGGACAAACTACAATTATCTATTGCGTCTCGGCAGGACAAACTACACTTTTCTCTTGTGTTTCGGCAGGACAAAAAACACTTATCTATTGTATCTTGGCAGGATAAACTACAATTATCTGTTGTGTCTCGGCAGGACAAAATACACTTATCTATTATGTCTCGACAGGACAACTACAATTATCTATTGCGTCTCGGCAGGACAAACTACAATAATGTATTGTGTCTCGGCAGGACAAAATACACTTATATATTGTGTCTAGGCAGGACAAACTTCAATTGTCTATTGTGCCTCGGAAGGACAAACCATACTTATCTTTTGTGTCTCGACAGAACAAAATAAACAATCATAACTACAATTTTCAATAAGGTCTTGACTATAGACCGGAGTCTTTGACGTCAATTTGTTGAAAAATCATGGAACCTGTTATCCATAGCCATTTGATTAATCGTTTGGGAAATAATAACAACATTTGTGACCAAAAGCATGACTTCATTAGGATAAAATCCTGTGTACCCAGCTAATTACTACTACTCATGACCTTGTACTCGGATTAAACAATAAACAACAGATAGATGTACTACTGCTAGACTTCAGCAAAGTGTTCGATATCAACGCCTTGCAATCTTGTTCGATATCAACGCTGCATCAACGCCTTGCAATCAAGCTCCAATTTATAGCGTCAGAGACCGAACGCTTGCACGGATGCAGAGCTTCCTAGTAGATAGAAAAAAACAGGTCGTCCTTGACGGGTGTATATCATCAACCTCCCCTGTGACCTCTGGTGTGACACAGGGAACAGTATTGGGTCCTCTCCTCTTCCTTGCATATATCAACGACGTGCTATCAAGTGTTTCCTCCACAGTTAAACTATTCGCCGATGATTGTTTACTTTATAGAGTGATTAATTCCCAACAAGACGTAGTGTTACTTTAAAAATACCTAAGCAAGTTACAGTTGTGGGAGAAAAATTGCAAATGGATTTCAACCCGTCCAAGTACCTTAGTGCCATTGTCGGCAGTAAAGGTATCCTGGAACATAGACTCCGTAACCAATAAGGCTAATCAGACATCTTTTCTACAAAGAAACCTGTTGTACACCCCAAATAACATCAAGTCTTGTTGCTATAAGACGCTCATACGCCCACAGCTCGAATACACTTCTACAGTATGGGACCCACCATCCAAAACCAAACTAGAAATAGTCCAAAAGCAGACAGCACGATTTTGTCACAGCGACTACCGACGAACCAGTAGCGTCACAACAATGTTAGACATCATTATAAACTGCCACACTGCAGATATCGTAGCTATATTACTGCAAATTGTTATAGCAACGTTAAAAGCCCAAATCACACACATACGCAAACAACCACTGCTAGGACCTGATAACCGACTGCAACAGAACAAGGTCATCATGATGTGAGGAATCATTAACCAACTGGTTGAAATACCAACTACAGGGCACCTAATCAACCAGCTTCAACTAGATGCTATGCCAAAAGATACAGGATAACATGCTGTTCCGTGACGCATATGAACATTCCTTCTTCCTAACAGGCATTTCCTTTTGGAACTGCTTGGCAGCTACAGCCATTACAGCGATTTCAGTTGATACCTTTAAGGTCCACATCGGCACTGCATGTCCGATGTCTTAGCATGTACATTGCGTGTTATTTGATCCTGTTTTTAACTTGAAGTTAAGTTGAAGTTCATTACATTTTTAGGATATCACTTCCACCTTGATTGTGATTTGAACTTAGCAAATTTCATTGTTGATAGAATAAGAGATACTTTAAATAAAGTGTCTCAACTGAAAGTTCACGAAAGTACTCGAAAAGTATGCAAACCATAGTATAGGAGGTGTAAAGGTCTTCAATTTCATTCCTAGTTCTTATTTAGCTACTTTTCTCTTGTCTGACTGTGGAAGAAATTAAAGGGAAAACAAGATCGTTCCTTTTAATATTAAAATAGCTATCTCTTGATTTAAACTTAGGTTACTGATTCAAGAGAAACGTATTGTATATCAGTTTTCCCGCATGTCAGAATAGTCAAGCAATATTCGTTAAGGAATCAGAACTTTTATTTTTAGTTAATTTGATGTAGTTGACTTTGGATGTGTATTAAATTAATTATAACATCTAGTATGCTTCATGAAGACTACTTTTAAGAACACATAATGTAAATAAATCTGTAAAATATGACATAAAGTTCAATTTCGATTACGAAAGTTCAGTTCTTAATACAATACTTTACAAAATCATATACATATAATCATGCTCATGGTTACACATGTTGGACTACAGAAGCTATTTCACGAAAAGGAAATTGTTTTCAGGGTGATAATCTAAACATATCAACAAACTATTTTAATAGCTTTTGTGATTTATGCTGCCATGCATCTTTTTTTTATCTAGTAGGTATTTAAAAACCATTTTATACCTAGTCTTTCTAAGTGTTCATAACTTTTCCTGACGATGTTCCTGTGCTTAATATAGTCAATGTATATATTTTATTGAGCATTTATTAATATAAAATCTTAATGCAATGATATTATACATGTATGTAATTTTTCTCCTACTATTAAATGACAACATTCCTAATATTGCATATCATAGGCGTAATATAACTATTGTTGCCTAATTGAGATGACAACGTGAGTTGTGAAAATCAACCAATTAAAGTATCATGCAACATGCAAAATTGTGGACTAGTATTCCAAATCATTCCTAAATGAATTAAGAGCTTGTGTTGCAGTCTAAAAAACGCAAGGGCACGAAAATGACTTGAACAGTCTCTGGGCAATTAACATTCACTAGTCAGCTTATCCTCTTTGGTAATTACACATGTGCATTGACATTGTCTCTGAGAGGAAACAATTGTCACCAGAATCGTTTGTATTACTATTGTCTCAGCAGCTTTAACAGTCGGTTATGTCCATGTCATCAAAACAATTTTCCAGAATCTATTTATGACGTAAGAAACAAAGACATTTTTTATTCTTATGCAAACTATTCACCTGCATAATATGTTGAATAAAACTGACCCATGCGTATTATAATCATCATTATTGAGGTTAGAATATTTCGTTTCAGCAAAGTAAAACAGATCAAATATACCTCAAAATGTACCAAGGAAAACGTTCCCAATTTTGTCTTCTATACTACTAGAAAAGCATCACATAAATCAGAAACTGCAATTCTCGCAATACTAGCAATTAATCATTTTTTTAGAATAACCCTTATTGCGATTTCATTGGGAATATGACTAAAACACATCATCCCCTTAAACTATGGCTTTGCCTACCTTTAACTGTCTTTTTATTCCGAAAGACAGACGTGTATGCACTCTGCTGAAGGGCAATAACAGGCAGTAGGGCAGTTTATGAGTTACAAAGTAAACAGACCGTTTTCAACAGATTTCACCGATGATGAATTTACTTTTGCACCGAAACATGAGGCCGTAATTGATGCAGTATAAAGATAAATGTAACTGGAACTGAAATTTAAAGTAAATAGAAATGTTAACTATGTAAATAAATTTGATTTAACAAACACATTGTTCCTGACAAAACATAAATGCTGAATAAAGGGAGTGAATATGTCTCGGATTTATCTGCAACACTTTATTTTACGATGTTTTCAATTTTTGAGATTGTGGTTTATGGTGATCTGTGTTCGATCTATGTACTATCCTGAAAATATGTGTGTATGTGTGTGTGTGTGTGTGTGTGTGTGTGTGTGTGTGAATGGAATAGACCTGGAAGAGAAAACTGAATTTATGCCATTTGTTTTCCTTGTCTTACGTATATCATCATAAGCCAGCTGCTGGCCGGATATTGGATTCCCATAGTGTTTTGAATTAAAATAACAGTAAGATCGATATATGTTTTCTACCTTCAAGTAGTTATAAAGGTTATATTTGTGTTTATTCCCTGTTCCACATTGAAACAACACAATGCATAACCATGATTCTAGATGATCAACACAAAAGGAGGCAATGAAATTAGCTACAATTATAAGGAAGAACCGAAAATAGTTTCATATGACCAACGGTTCCTCTCCTCCATCTACTGCGTTGTACGAAATTTTTGACTTCACTGAGTGGTCTTTAACATAATTTTCTCTTTTTGCGTTTTGTGTACTGTTATATTCATGCTGTTATCAAGATTATTGAGTGCAGAATATTCAATTGCCTTCTGATCTAATCCAAACAATGCAAATAATAATATTCTTAAACTAAATGACTTTCGAAAGGTCTGTCGACACAATGCATTGCATGTTCTTTGTTTAAAAAAGGTTCAGAAGATATCCCGAATGATTATAAAGATACCTTTTTAATTAATGATATATGTAAAATGTTTGCAACAGTGTTGAATGAATGCTTAAAATTTTGCGGACGAAAAGAAGCTAATTGTTGAGTTACTGGCATCATATCATTAAATTATATATATATATATATATATATATATATATATATATATATATATATATATATATATATATATATATATATATATATATGTGTGTGTGTGTGTGTGTGTCTGTGTCTGTGTGTCTGTGTGTGTGTGTGAGCCCTAGCCAATTACATACGATCATAGAAGTAGATGATTTCACGGACTGAACCTAAAGCAGAAATGAATAATTCTTTACCTCATCCTATATATACTAAGTTCACTGGAACTAGGACATATTAAAATGCCCATGACAGGGGTCATTGTAAATATAAAATTCCATCCAACTGTAAACAAGTTTGTATCAAGAACAATTTAGGTTCGTAAATGTGGTTGGGCCTTCAATTCAAATCGAATCAATCATCTTTATAAATATGACAATAAATCAGGTTGATCATAACTCATCCCTTAAGCAGCAAAAATGTGTAGTTTACAATACAAAATTAAATATAAAACAATATTCTACGGTACATTTGGCTCTATAATGCTAACAATGTTTGCATATACTATTTTTTGATGAATCTGATGGTTAATTTACCGATTATAGAATCTAACAGAACCTAATATTATTTCTCATCTGTAGCAAGTTTATTACTCATCAAGTTATCATATCAGTGTTGACTTAAAATTGACACGGCAGAATATATTTCCACTTGGAAGAAATCTGGTTTAAGATTTAACAAAATTTAATATAATTTTGAATGCCATTTTCACGCATATTTTATCATTTTTTGCGAAATTACTTTCTCAAAGTTATGATTCCCATTATTTGACATTCTTACTCAATTCATTAGATAGAATTAATATTTTTCTTGATTTGATTGGCGTGAGGACATTTATCACTATAACACTGCACTTCTCAATTTTGCTTCCCTAGAGAGGTTTTTGTTGATACTGTAACAAGCCAGAGGTATTTGCTTGACAAAGCGGTGTCAAACCTTGGCGCGATTCTGCTTGAAGTCATTCGCTTACTCCAAATGTACGAAAACTTATGTACAACTTCAGTTGTAAATTAGAAAACCCGACGTGTCCATTTTATACATAAATGTTACTCTTATCAATGCAAGACCACATTCTCACAACTTGCCAACTATCAATTGCAAATATGTGTAGTTTCTCTTCATCAACTTTCCGTACCGTCAGCAGTTTGCTCAGTAGAAACTCTACAACTATCTCCAATAGATGGAACTATTTTAACTACGCCACCTTAGACCAGACAATTCATGGTTTCAAGGCACATTTCTCCAGTACATCTGCCTCACATTTGCTAATATGGCGGAATAGAAAGTATCTGCCAAGTCCCTTCTTCTTGATTGCAGTATGTAATTTACTGGTTTCCTATTGTAAATACTGCCACTGCAGTGACACCACCATTGTCCACCAAAAGGTTTTAATAGGGACTATTGGTACTCAGGGGCAGAGCGCTCATGCGGTTTTGACCTAAATTCTCTAAAAGTGAACCAGATCATCGTGAAAATTTATCAACACTTCACACCGTGACGTTTACTCCTAGTAATTGGCTAATTAGTTCGGACTGAGGAGTATTTCCATTGCACCGAGTTCCAATTACCAAACAATTAATCACAAAAATCTTAAGTATTCCTTAAAACGGGGCGTTGTAGCCAAATGCACATACTCCAGATTTAATACAATACAAATCCTGGTATTTAGGTCTCCACCGACTATTGAATAACCACCAGGCCAAATAAGGTATTCTTATACTGTCATCGAGATGTGCTATTTCATCGAGACAGTTGCGTGGGAATGCTTACTGGAAATTATGGATGCATACATGGTAACGTCAGGTAACTTTCTTCGTGCAAAGGGTTGAGTGACCGAACTTACATAGCCATCGAATATATTGGATGTAATTTTAAAATATCATATCTAAGTATATTAAATAAATCCGAGGGAAAAAATCGATTTCATTTGATACTTCTAATATTGATTTTTTAAATTATTTTTTTTACATTTATAATAAAGTCTTTTACGCTGACTTTCACGGTTAGTGTTAAATCCTTTTAAGTCTTCTTATCTGAATTGTACAAAAACATTATAGCTATATTAAGAACGTCACGAGAGTAAAACACTTCATGCCAAATCTAATCAATTGAATATGTCACGTTTAGTTTTAAATGAATCTTGAATTAGATATAGAGACTGGATAATTGCATCGAAAATTCTTAATCTATAATTAAATAACCAAATTATAATCGGTCAATTAATACCTTACGTCGGATTAAGGCAAAGGTACAACACGATAAGGGCGAGACGTAAGATTTCATTCCATTCCGAAGAAAATAAACCGTCGTACTATTATTATGCATTATCCATGAAGATTATTTCATGACCATCCCATGCACATGTTACCTCAGCAACAGCGACGCTGATGTGGCGTAGAAAGAGCACTACTGTCGTTATTAAACGAGAAACATAACATGTCTCAAACACGTATAACAACAATGGTTGGGAAAGCGTTTAAAACCAAACTTCATCAAAATCTTATTTGAGTGAGAACTTTGTCATCAAAATGTTCTTTGGTTGGTGACGGTGTGATAACATTTTTGTATACTCACTGTTTAATTGTAATTTCATCAAATGAACTTAAGAATATGTATATGGGAAGTAAATAACATAATTTACGAATTTAAAGACAGTATTGGAGAAATGTCAATCGAAAATACTGTGCCAGTAACCATACAATTGATTTTATTATTATTCCCAGACATTTGGAACTACCTTTCTTCTCGTCGTAGAGGATTATTCTCTGCCAGTAAGATATTCTTTCATGTCAGTACCGAATGCTGCAACGCATAAAACTGCAAAGCAAGCGCATCTGATATACGTTCGTATGCAACTTCCATAAATTGTGTTTTTACCGCAATCTTTACAAAAAATAGATTTTAAATAAATTCCATCATAACAATAAAATGCCTGGATTTAATCAAAGAGCTTTTAGGCGTTGAGAGTCAGTTTAATTTTGTGAGATTCACCAGTGAATTACCCAGACCTAGTGTCGTTGCTGCCAATAAATATGTATTGAAATATGAGGAATGTTTGTGTAGTGGACGTCATCATTTCAACACCTTCTTGGCTAAACATGTTTGTATCAGATGCGAAGGTACGCAGATTTAATTATTTTGTTGTCATAAAATTATAAAAAATAAGCAATAACTGCTATTTAAACTTGTTTGATAAAAAAACCTTGGCAATGTACGTTGTTTCTTGTACTACGATGAATACGTAAGTGACAAATCTTTTGGGAAAATGACAGACCTGGCGCCTGGTGTTTTTTTGGAAACAATGTTAACTTGACATTGTTGGCTCCATTTGTTGATAACTTGACATTGTTAGCTCTAATCAACGAACCAAAAATCGATTTAGAAGATCTTTGTCGTGATTGCAACTATGTTATATTGTGATGTTAATTTGGTAGCAACACACCGTTATAACCTTTCAAAAGTGTTAATAATATCTATGATAATTCAGCTGTATTTCGTACCCTTGGCTTTATCTATATCTATTAATCAAAATAAAACACACAGGCACCTTTTCCAGATTAAAGGCAATTTTTAAAAAAAATCTGCTTATTTCTTTTTTCACATATTTCTTCTTAGTATTTGAAAAAAGCTCCAAAATATCAGAAAGACGTAAAAGTATGGCAGAGAAAGAAAATGAGATCAACATATAATTTAAAACTTTTCTTTTTAATTCCCAAATCGACACTTCTTGGGTTTGAATCAATGGAAAATTTTGTTTGACAATTTCGCGATTTTATATAGGTTGCAATTGCTACAAAATCATGTGCTCATCAAACAAGATTAGGCATAATAATGCAAGCTTAGACGTCACGTTTCGATATCGTGTCACCCTATTGTTGTCCTCACAAAAGGGATTAGGCTGCACGTAAAAGTACATTGTTCGCAGAGAAAATTAACCAACATACGCATATATATATATATATATATATATATATATATATATATATATATATATATATATATATATATATATATATATATATATATTATATACAATTTACAGAAAACTGCTGCAAGATTAGCTCTACTCAGAAAATTATAATATACATTCAGTTGCAATTAGGAAATGATAATTACCCTTATACTAGTCGCGGAACCATGGCAATTTATTGAAATATGTCTGCAGCTGATCACCGTAATTGATACAATGTTTGACGTATATTAGCAAAAAGCAAGGTAACTAATTGTTTTAATAAAATAGTATGTCATACATTGTTCAGGCTGTAAAATCAATTAAAAATGATCATATTTATAACACAATTTGATTGTTCAAATCGGCTTGTTGAAACGCGCTTCTTTTGATGACAATAATACTACTATACACAGTTTTACAGCAATCAACTAAAAATTGATAGACCAGTTGCATCCGTCAGGTTCTTGCATACCTCTAATCCCTTTCAAGACAACAGGGTTAATAACTCTTACATGATTACGCCATTTCTCTAAATGCTGATATTCAGATGTTGAATCGAGGTATCATAGTGATGAATCCAATAGAGCAAGATTAATTGTCTTGAAGATATAAGGAATAAAATCACTTGTATATGTTAGAGATGATAGTACTTGGTAGGTGGACAGATATATATCAATCTGTTGGTCTTATTAGGTACCAGGTTTAATGCTGAGCCACTGAAAACTGCTTGACTATGTGTGTTTACAAGATTTTGCATTTTTCTGCAAGACGATAAGGGAAGTTTGACCTGAACATAGAAAAGTTTCTGCATGTCATATTCACTTGATGACCCTTATGTTTGCATAGTTTCATTGCAGTCCGTCAAAACTTGTTGTTATAACTCACTTCGAAAGGTTGTGCGACGACCGGTCGGGCGCACACGGGTAACAATGCATACCCAAGATTAGTAAAATAAGATTCAATTCTGGCAGATGTTTAAATGAGAAAATTGAGCTTGCTTTCTTCTCTCTCACTCTATTTCACTCACTGGAACAAGTTTCTTGGAATCTGTATCTCCCATCACAATCCAATAAAAGTATTACCTGTACCCTAATGTTTTGTTTTGACTGTATCACGCTTAAATTAAGATTTTTTTATTATCGGGATGGTGTTTGGTTTGAGCCATTTATTCACATTCAGTTGTCGTATTAGTATGGAAAGGGGGAAATTAATCAATCCAGTTGCTTAATATTGACTCAGCTGATGGCTTGACAGGAAGATTGTTTTGAGGATGCTCTTTGCTCTATACACTTCAGGGACAACGAAATTAATTTAATAATAGATACACGTTAATAATATATTGATAATAATTGCTGAAAACAATTTTGAACTCTCAAATCGTTAGGTACTTTATGGTAAATTTAGTAGTTTATGATGAACTTTGCGACATTATTTCATACGGTCTGAATGGCTATTAGAACTGATGTTAAACCGACGATGTTATCAAAAGATGATTATAATATATACATTTACCTAGCCGTAAAATTTAATGGCTGACCACTACATATTTGCCCCCACATCATCACCTGGAAGAATTTCTGTGAGCGCCTTTACTGAGAACTGACATTTAAAACATTGTCATTTATGGGACAGTTTATCCCTCAATGGCAATTTAACTTATTTTTATCAGATAACTTATTAAAACCAGTGTCTTATGTTCCTTCATTATAAGTTAATTTTACACGTTGCAGAAATATATTTATAATATTCTTGCTGTTATTTACGTCAAATATACCCAAATCATAATTTTGTTATATTAATATGGTTGTAACGCCTCATGACATGAACAAAGTTATATTGTCATGAAAAAGACAGATGTAATGACTGAAAGATCCGAGTATACTTTATTATATTTCACTATGATCTGGCCAAATAGCATTAGTACTTTTCATAAGACGATAAAAGAAGTGTTTATATTTGCTTATTTCAAATGAAATTCATGAAACTCGTTGAATGCATTCAACCTTTTGTTCGTCCTCGTTGAATGCGTTCAACGTTTTGTTTGTCAAGGCGCAGCAAATAGAAAATATTAGTCTCATTTCATTAATTTATTATGAAATGACTGCTCACGAAATATATTTTTTACGTTTCTAATTTGCTAAATTCCGTTGTATCCTAGCAAGCAACTGGTTTGCGTCGGCTAAAAAAAAACACAATTGCCGATTGCATATAATTGGTTAATTTAAGAGCTATCACTAATATATTTTGTCCTGTCGATTGTTTGTTTTTTGTCGGTTGAAAGAAAATTTTTTCAACGCGTGATAGCTAGACAATGGCGCCCAGTTAAATTGGTAGAAGAAGAACCAGAAAAGAACCACCGATCCACGGGAAGCTACTGGCAAGTTATCTCACAAACCTAATTTAGCCGAGAATTATTTGAGATACAAGGACTTCTTAATTACCTTTGTCCCTTCTTTTGAATCACTTCTGTCCAGCAGAGTCATATACATTAGTGTTCTTTATCACAATCGACGTAATTGATATATTATCCAAACTCTATTCTCATCATGTACCTTTGCCATTCATTGCTAATTGATTACAGTTGATATGGATATATGATATCTTCCATGAGAGATTTGTCTGGGTCGTTTTTAAATTACTAGGTGTCATGTAGAAACAGAAACGTTGTGACTGATCAATAGAATTGTTTACGTTTGACTTAAAGCATTGTAAAATGAGCCGCCATTGAAAGAAGCTCTGAAAGTAGCAATTAGTAAATTATGATCTCGTGACAGATTGAAAATTTTTTATTCATGAATAAATTTAACTAAAATGAACATGAAGAGTATTGGTCAATAATTTTGACACTTTTGTAGTAATTTACTTTTGGCTGATATTAAAGGCTATTATAAAATTTGCCGTGACATTTCATACCCAGTTAGTTCTCATACACTTGTATGGTGACTGACGAATGAAATGCATTTGTTTACCTTTTCTCCATTTGTTGCCGTTTATTAGATATCTTCATTCGTGTCTCACCAGTAGAGCTGGAAATCCAAAGGTATTGTTTGAGATGCAGGCAGGTAATTAATGAACATTTAAGACTCTTTTCAAACGTCTGATTTACTCATCTTGGAAATATGCATGTGTTTCCTGTCCTCACTTCAGAAAACCTGCAATTATTTTGGAAGTTATTTCCTTTTTTGGTTGAAGTTGTATCCCGTGTAGAACTCATGGTACCAATTCAACTCCCATAAAAACATATGCAAAAGCCATGATATAAAAATTCGGTACCTTCATATTTCTGAATACTCGTGAACAAACCTATTCTTATCGGTATACACGTATCTTTGATAATAGCTTCTATGTAGGGAAGACCATATGAGCCAAGACATTTTCTGGCTTTAAATGTATTTGAAAATATTTTTAAACCCGTACCTAAGAGTTACGTGCTAATTTCATTAGTGAGATTTCCAAACTCAAGTCTATACAAGGACTAAAATTCCATCAATGAAATATTGTCTCTATTTTTCTCAATCACAACGAGGATAAATTCTCAAAAGAGTTTTTTCCACTAAAGTTTTATATTCAATGTCAACCATTCTTGTCCTCCCTAATCCCTACCTACTCTAGCTTTTGTTCACTCGTTTCAAGACTGGTTCCCATTCGTCCATTAGATTAGTACAGTCAGTTTTGTGAGAAAGAAAGATTTGAACACAACTAGTCTCCCATTTTTCAATCGATTGCCGCTTAACTTTGTTCATATTATAGTTATCATCCGATAAAGCACATTTCCCTAGACCACTTTGACATCACAAGTTGTTTTTGTCATACAGCTTTAAACAAGGTACGACAGATATTGTGAATGGAACTAGTCTCAATTTTTTTATATTATCCCCTGAGAAGCTTAATTTATCACAAAATGTTAAGTGCATCAATAATTTATTATATTTAATAACAACACCGAAATAGAGCGTTATAACAGATTTGTAAATTAATGAGATTTTGGTATAAAAATAAATGTATTTAAATACTGTTAGTCTGTGAATTTTGTCCTAACATTTGCTTGAAAATTGAGTGTCTATCCAGCAAGTATAGTGTAAGAAAAGGATCACATATTGATCCAAAATCTTTGTACCAATTGAGAAGAAAGAGGAAAAAATCCACTTGCATCTTTTTGAAGTTTGAATCCATTCACATGTCAAATCCAATAATTTTTTGTACAACAAATTTCAAAGTTAAGCAGTAAATCCATCTCTGCAATGCAGACAGACCGATGACGCAACTGCACGGTATATATCTGGACCCAACCCCACCCACCCCCGTTAAGTACATGGACATTTTCCTCAGGAATGAACAATATTTGTCATAAAATGCCAAATGCCTACTTCATTTATAAGATATACATTTAAAGATAACTTAATAGAATGTGCAAAGAAAAGAGGGAGATGTATTAAATACAAAACCACATATGTGTTTTGATCTTTATGGGCAAGAAGAAGTCTCGGAGAATATCCGTTTATGCCTAACGGCTTATAAATATTCATACGCCTTATCAGCCTCATTCTTCCACCCATTTGGAACAAAATGCGCATGTTTTGTTTATGTATCATGACTAGTGGTGTCCCTATGGAAGTCTGTGTGATTAGTATTGAAAGAGTTGTCTCCATGTTCCATTACAAATTGCATCTATTCGTAGGTCACATTCTTTTTTGGGTAATATTTCCAGAAGGGTTGGAGACGTCTTTATGCAATGTATAATGCTTTCTATTAAGACAAAATTGCACGCTCCATTTCAGATTCGACTTGCCCTTTCCGAGTTGTCTTGTTATATTTGAAAACTACTTGCACTCCATATCTCTTTAACCGTTTGAGGAATCTTCGTCAAGCTTAAAAAGCGCTTGTTATATGACTAGAAAAACATGGCTTATAAAATTAGACATCGACTGATCAACAGGAGAGTTACCCATTTTAATTTGTACCCATCTTTACACCTCCAACACAACATACTTGACAGTTATCCATTTTAATTTGTACCCGTCCTTACACCTCTAAGGCCACATACTTGACAGTTACCCATTTTAATTTGTACCTGTCCTTACACCTCTAAGGCCACATACTTGACAGTTACCCATTTTAATTTGTACCCGTCCTTACACCTCTAAGACCACATACATGACAGTCATATTTTAATTTGTAACCGTCCTTACACCTCTAACACAATATACTTGACAGTTATCCATTTTAATTTGTAATTGTCCTTTCACCTCTGAGGCCACATACTTGACAGTTACCCATTTTAATTTGTACCTGTCCTTACACCTCTAAGGCCACATACTTGACAGTTACCCATTTTAATTTGTACCCGTCCTTACGCCTCTAAGACCACATACATGACAGTCATATTTTAATTTGTACCCGTCCTTACACCTCTAACACAACATACTTGACAGTTACCCATTTTAATTTGTACCCGTCCTTACACCTCTAAGGCCACATTTTTGACAGTTAATATCATCTGAACCGTCCTGAGATATATTCGGTAACTTGGTATGAAATGTGCGTCAAAACATAGATTTATGTCCTGTATAAAAAAAGGGTTAAGTAAGATGTTTACGTTTAGAGTGGACTGGTAGACAAGGTAGGGTGTAGTATTGAATAAACTCTCTCCGACTAACATTTTTCTTTAGCATTTTTTTAATCCCCTGAACTAAATATGTAACGGATATAGCGTTGTATATATTCCTAATTTCCTTTTCAAAATTTATTATCTATCGCCTTCATGACGGCCAAGTAATGCAAGTTAATTAAGAATCAAAATAGCTACGTTCACGCTTCCTGTTTTATAAATATTAGCACATAAATGCGCAAGATTCCTGGGGGAAAAATCTGATTAGTTTCTTTTCTGTTTGTGTACATCAATATTTGTGTACATTACATTATTTAAAAGAAAAAGGGGACGTCGTATTTAATTTGTTTACATTAAACGATATACTCGTAATATATTGCTATGAATGGATAAGTACAGAATGTTTTGAACCATACTTTTTGGAAGTCTTATGCATAGTGCTGTTTCTTAAGTGATATTTGTTTTAATTTAAAAACGATCATAACATAAACAATGGATTTAGTCTACATTGTTCCTCGCTGTTTATATCCTGATCTTTATCTATAAATAAATATTTTGTTGCTACGAAACAATAAGTCTATTTGACTTCATCTCCTTGGTATTTTAAATTGATGTCTTCCAGAGTCTCTGATAATATTCTCCAGTTCTATCCCATCCCGGTAAATTTAATGATATTATATCATTGTATGTGCGCTTTGATTAGCTAGCAAAGCAGCATGGGGTTTATCTCTGATAACAGAAGCTAATTTTGGACAATCAATATTAAATGACAGCATGGAGAATGCAAGAGACAACCTTTAATAATTTTGTAAATATAATTATGGTGGTTCCGAAGAAATATAATATATCCTTAGCAGAAAAAACATTAAACTACCATATTTGCTTACCTACGGAAAACTATTGCACACAGATTATTGATTATTAGAAACCATTTTTATACAGAAACCTATAGCCCATTTCATACCGGATTTAACCGAGTTGCTCCGTAATTATCTGAAAACCTCCGAGTCCCTTTATACTCCAGCCAATCAAACGCTGGTAGGCATATGTACACCACAAAATGACGCTATATTAAAACGATTTGAGCCCCTGTGAGCAAGTGGATCTAATTTAATGATTTATGTTTAAATGTAAATAATCCACCGACTTTCACAAACAAATGTGATAAACTCATATTAAACACATCTCATTTTAGTGACGTTTCGGATACAAATAAATAGTTTGAACAACTTGCTCTTTGATTGTCAGGATTAAATTTTTAACATCGACACCGTTTCCATACTCACATGCACATGTCCAGATGTAAGAAGCTCATAGCTACTCTCTCGTAAGGCTTTAAAATCCGCCCTGGTATCCTGAAAATCAGACAGGATGGTTCCAATATTAAATTTAGTCAATATGTGTGGCATCATAGCCGTTGCATATGCATTTTTCAACTCGATAAACGAAGCTGAAGTAGTTGGAACAATTGATGCTGATGCTGAGGCGTCCGCCATGTTTTGACTACCAGCTATTGATTGGATATTGCAGTCATCTGACCGACCGCCATGTGATCAAAATTTTGAGCAAATTATAAAGTTTGCCGAAGTCTCCATTTTATGCTGATGTGTCCGCCTTGCTTTGACCACTAGTCTGGTCCCCTGCTTAGAATTCTCCCTGCGATGCACTCCGCTATACTATACAAGGGGGCATACTAAGCAGGGGACCAGACTATTTGCCTACCAGCTATCAATTGGATATTGTGGTCAGTTGACCACCCGCCACGTGATCAAAATTCCGAGCAAATTACGAAGTCCGCCGAATCTCCATGAATTGGTCTATAACATTTGCCGATAGGCACATCATTTTATGTAATGCCATATTGTCGTTACATACCATAAGAAAGCACGGTTTTATATATATATATATATATATATATATATATATATATATATATATATATATATATATATATATATATATATATATATATATATATATATAGACACACACACACAGTTTACCCAGGCTCTTTGCAATGTTCGGGATAGTCTGGTTGAATATGAATTCCACTGAGATCTGAAAAGAATAAAACAGCTTTAGGAAACACGTTAGAATTTCTCTAAAAATTAATCATGTTCGAAGAAAAGATGTAACATTTTTAAAAAAATGAAGGCTTCAAAGAAAAATCAGTGCTTCTATCACGTCAGTGCACATTGTAATCATTTTCTTTTCATTGCAGGCATTCCGCTTGACGGTTTCTGATGATATTTGTGAGAATGTATCCAATTGACGACTTTTATCATTCCATGGATTCAAAGCAATCTAGGTTCGCTCAACGTTGGATCTTACCATTGTGAAGTTTCTTGCTTGGCGATAATATACTTACTATTGCATTCACGGGAATGGAACAATAAATTGTCTGGAGGTCTTTTATTCAGTCGGATTTTATTGCTTCCAGGGAAATTCAAGTGCCAAAAGATCTTGTTACTACGTGCCTATTACTTCCAATATAGAACATTTCCAAATGAATCATATGGAACCATTTTCACAATCGATGCATTTGTGGGGTAAGTTCCAGAGTTACTTTACATACTTGCCCACATTCCTAACATAGAGAATATTTTTTTTGTAAGAAAAGTGAAATTCGTATTCGCATATCATTTATGTGTACACACATTGAGATAAACCGAGAGACATTTAAACTACAACGTTATTCGACCTCAGAGACTAAAAAAGTTAAAAATCATAATCCAGTAAATTCTATATGGAACATAGCATTGATTAGACTGGTACATGTTGTCTTACATACTGGCATTCCCCCTTTCAGTTATATCTGATGATACTAGCTATATAGTACGTGATATTAGATATATAGTACGCCTAAATTCTTAAGTATGGACAGTGCTGGATTACCCATTAGGAACACTAAGCACGAGCTTAGGGCACCAGCCCAACATAGGGGCCAGAAAAATATTCCAATTGCATGTACGTGTATTTTGATCTGGAATGATGGCGACACTGGTATTTTCCTACATTTTAGCTTTTAATATTGTTTTTTTTTGTTAGTTACACATGGGGAGTTAAATTATATTTTAAATGCTTAGGGCCTGGAAGGCCTTAGTCCGGCACTGAATATTAACTGAAGATTAATTGGCTGAAAAAGTACCGTTTGTAAACGAAGCTGTATTAGAACATGAACTTTCTCTCCAATTCTGAATGAATTATCAGTCAGTCTTCGTTTGAAAAAGTACCAGGAAAGATCTCAACGTCTGATTGGTCCAAACTTCATAGAATTCCATTCTAGACAACCTGTGCCTAAATCAATGAGTCCAGTTTACCATATGTGGTAACCTTGCTAAAACTTTAGCGTACTATTAAAAATAGTTTTTGTACTTTCGAATTTGAAAATAAAGAAGTTCATCAAGGTGCACCACACTTTAACAATAAGAGGTTCAAAAAGGTGCACAGCAAATATTGTCATTTGTGTGTCTTTCTTGTAACTTCCAATTACTTGATACGGTTTTGTAAATGAACTCCTTGGGTTATATTAGCAGATAGAAATCACATATCTTACTACAACAGTTCCATATTGGCGTTATTACTTTAGCGAAATTCTCATTACGTCAATTATCTCTTAGATATTATATTTATTTTATAGAAAGACAAATAACTTTGCAATTCATTGCCTTACTGGCCTGGCATGCTAACATATTTTTTGCTCCATCAATTGATCATCCACATGTAAAACAATAACAAGCTATGTCAAGTTGTTACCATTTCTAACGTCGTGTATTCTTTCGTAAACTCCATACCTTGTTAGCTTCCAATCCCCTTTTCCAAATATCACAATATCAGAAGGCTTAGAAATGTAACCGAAAATTTTCGTTTATTGTAACATTCATCCAAAATTTCTATACCACCACTAGAAGAACTCGAATACAGTGGCGTCGTTGGGGGGGGGTGCACACCATCAGAGGGGGCAACACTAATATGGCTGTCCTTAAAATGTTTGAATGTTTTTGCAGAAAGGAGGTAAACATGGGTGACACATTGAGTTACCGCACTGTTGACATCAATCCTAGTGACGAATATAGCAAGGTCATAGGCGTACAGTACAATTGAAAGTTTTTTTTGTCAATTTTTGCCCTTTCTACTGTAAAACATAAATTCCTCCTCAATATTATTTGAAAATCCCAAGAATATATAAAAATGCATTATTAATCATATTTTTCAAATCTAACCATGGTTTTAAGAGTATCATAATGCTATCATAATTTCCCGAAAGAGACAATTTGATGAGATGTTACCATAAATTATTTCTTACGATATAATCTAATGCATCAGTAAAAAGCGATAAAAGCACGAAAGATTTTTTCATTGATATATTATATATATGAAGAAGCTAATATAAAGTACACGTCATAAATATTGCTTATATTTTTCGCTAAAACCTGACCTCTTTTTCATAACTACGTGATAATTTTCTTACGAGCCATCAATGTCTTATTTATTGTCCGAAGAAACAATTTTCCATTTGTCTTATGTATTGTACAAGTAAACAACCTTCTAATGCAGCATAACAGAGTTATACGTTTGTAGAAAAGTCTTCCTGGCAGCCCAGAACAACTAAATTTTAGCATTAGGCTGTAATGGGTATCAGTCATATCCCGGTCTGTCAGTTTGATTCTTATATGGTGTCAAATGATTCTAATTACCCTGATGAAAAATCAGTCTATTTTTGGTAGGATATACAAGTGTGAGCATTGTTATTTATGCCAGGTGTTAATGTTTACTAATCATTTGAAATCTACCTGGCATAGACAATGACGGCATACGAAACCTAATTCTTACTATCACCTGGTGATTCAGGGCTGGCTAATGTCAGATGTTGACCTCAATGTAACAGGCTTTTCAAATTGTTTGGCATTGAATATCATAATGCAAAAAAAAAAAACCAGATACCCGAAGTGGAGACAGCAGGATAATATATTTTCTCCTATAAGAATCACGGTACTAATTCAATTCCTATGCATACACCATGGTATTAAAAATAAAATAACAATTTCCGAGTGCCCATAATCAAACCTATATTTATCAGTATAGATGAAACCGGGATGTCCGCTTCTGTGTAGATAGGATATGAGCCGCGGCGTTTTCTGGACCTGCAAATGTTTGAAACATGTGCTTTCAATTCTGCACCAAAAGAGTCAGGTGCTAATTTTTGTAATGAGTGCTCCAAGCTCAAGACTGTTAAAGGACTGGAATTCCATCAATAAAACAATGTATCTTTTTTTCACGTACAATTAGGATAAGCTTTTAAAAGATTATTTTTTTCTAAAACATAACTGATAATATTAACCAATCCTGGCCAGCCAATCGCAAATGTACTCTATTAAATGTTCACTCAATTCTTGGCTGGTTCCCATTTTTTGATACCAATAGTACCGTGTCCTGTTCACATTAGCCAACACTCTTACAAAGAAATATAATGAGTTTGTATGTGTTTTCAATTCCTCCACGTCATGCAAGAGCACCTTTACTTCAATTCTTTGATATGGATAGGCAATTACTGTTTCATAATTATGTGTAAATACATTATAATGGTTAACATGTACACTTTGCCAATTATGGCTGTAGTTGTGCCCGTCAAGGTGTGGCTCAGATAATTCAAGGTACAGAAAAGAGGTTCTGCAACTTGCATGATACAGTCATGTGCATTGTAAAAAGGAGGAAAATCAATAAAATGAAATATCAAAAACTGTACGAAACAAACAACAAATGAAGAAAATGAACATTTTATTGTGAAAGACAAAAGAAGATTATTTTGCATAACGTAATATTTATATCTTGAGTAAATGTTTTAAACATTTTAAACCAATAGTAATTCTGAACTTAAAAACAATCCTGACGGTACACATAAGAAAGAGAAAGATTTGAAAATATCACGTAAACAATAATACATATTCAGGACAAGTTGTAATTTATAGATATGCAAATGTGATAGCATTGTATCTATTTTATCTCTTTGAAATTGGTTCTTGTATATCGATGTTAGCGTTCAGTTTTGCTCAAAGAGCGTATAGAAAATGGATTATTTATACATGCAGGTGTATATAAAATTTTACCAAATATAAATAGAACTAGAATAAAGAGACAAATAAAAGTCTTAACTGAATCTTAATTAGGCATTTTGTGGACTTTCGAATTTTGGAGTGATATGAGTGATGGTGATTGTGAGTGCTTAGGTTACCAGAGTAAAAAAAAATGAACCATGCAAAAGTTTTGCAAGAAGAAATTAAAATCTGCTTAAAACGCAAATTTGCGAACTAAAAGAAGGCCGAATTTCTAAACATTATTTATGATATCAAAACTGTAGCTGAACATTACCTGTAGCTGGAATATCTATGAATCATCCAGTTACTTTACCTACAGGATAGAGGCCAATTCTTGCAAGAGTTTTCTTTGATACTTTTACTGACACATTAAATAAATATATGTTATCAGATTTAATGAGAACTTTGAAGTCGTAACCTCTTGAAATCGCTTTAAATTTTGTTTTAGAATAAATAAAACTCTCCCTGCTAAATAATGTTAGTAAATATATATATACGATTTAACTATGGTGACATGATTTAATAACATGTTCATATTCGTGATCGAGCTTATAATGACGTAAAATATGAAATTATGCCATAGATACATATTTACATAACTTTTAGAAACATCGTGCATTGTATCACATATTAAGGCTCATTTCATCGTGTGGTACAAAACGTGACACCTTAAATAGTATATCTGCATAAATTAATCTCCATAACATTTAATTTTTATACCAATCAAAATGCTTCCTTTTCCTGCTGCAGATACAATCTCTGTTAGCACACAATCAAAGATTCAGTATTGGTAGGCTGATACTAAATATCATATCTCCAACCATGCCAACAGTTTGCTTAGCCTGGCAATTAGATAATAAGTAAAGGATGATGAATGTTTTCAGAAACTGACATAGCTTGTTTTTCTTGGCTTAAAGAAAGATATGAAGTGGTTATATCTTTCAGAACACAGGTTTTGACTTCTTACATTATTCAGCTTATATAATGTTCCCTGGTCACGCAATATAGACATCAAACTGATTCTGTAATTTTTATCTTCTCCATATGATAAACAGCTTCAAAGTTACATACCGCTTTCACTCGCCTACAAGTCGAACTCAGTTGCAAAATGTGCGGATGCAGATCTGCCGTCGCATAATCAACGGCAGATCTGGCTCTGTCAGTTTGCAAGAATTAATCAGTAGAACAAACAACATAGATCCTAATTTGCTGGCTCATTATCGCCATCACGGTCTTTGTAGTTTGCAGTTTGACTCGACTTATAAGGGAAAGCAAACTTAATGAATTAAGTGATTTAAAGTGAGTAATAAGGATTCACGACATCCGAACAAAAGTAAATGTATCTGATGCATTATCGATCATGCAAAATTGATTTTTTTTATCAGCTTATTTTGCTTACAAGAACATGTTTACAGACTCACATGAATGCATCTGTGTTTAGATTTACTGAAATTCAACTTTGTGCAGAACGGAAGTTTGTATAATTGCTTTTGAACACTTGCACATTCCCAATGCGCACATAGTCATTGACGGCGATGGATCTCCCAATGTCAGAAGATCCCATTGATCTTTCTGCATGATCTACGTGTGCGTGCTAGCATCACGGAAAAAACTCAAGCATAAACTGGTAAAATATGAGTTAGCTATCATATAATAATATCAAATTGAACTGGATGGTGTAATAAATCATTATTTTGTTTATCGGTGGACAGCAAGGCTTTACATTTTTGGCGAGTTTGTATCAGATCTGCCGAAAATTGGAAAATATTTTGCGTGCTGCACGACAGTTTACAACCATTCCAGTTTCCAAACAATGTTTAATTATTCAAAACGGCGCCACTAATAACGTGTAGCAAAATCATCTTGAACTTGGAGGGAAAAGCCATTGAGTGTAAAGAAATCATCTTGACCAGAGAAGGGAAATCTATACAGTTTAAAGATAGAAATTTGACCCGAGAGGGGAAAGCTATGCTATAGTAAGGAAATCAGCTGCCAAGGGAGGGGAAAGCTATTCAGTGTAAGGACATCTGTATAACTATAGAAGGGAAATCGTCAGTCTAGTGAAGTCATTATGACATAAGAAAGGAAAGTTAGAAAGTCAGTAAACTAGTCGTGACCAGGGAAGGGAAAGCTGTATAATGCAGAGAAATATCTTGACACGTTAGGGGAAACATATTCACTTTAGCAAACGTGTGCAAACTCATCTTGCCCAGTGAGGGGGAGATCCAAACAATGTAGTAAACTCGTCTTGAACAGTGAGAGGAAAATTAGAACTTTGCATAGCTACCTAATATGTTTTTATTTCAGTATAATGGTTCCAGAACAAAAAGACATTAGCTGTACATTTGGGTGTCAGCTTTTGAAAAGAAATTTGTGCCAACAATTATAGTCCAGTATGGCAAACTTGTCATGGAAGTGACCTTATGATGTCGGTTGCTTTCGGTCAATTACTGTTATTGGTTTTATATTTTTTTTTATGCAGTTTTGGATGTACAAATCACGTACTCCGTTGTATTTGATCTTGTCCACAAAGGTCACATAGACAAGCATCCGGAGATTAGTTCACTTTAATTAACGTTATGTTTTACTATATCATGAGCTGCATTGAATATAGTTTATATCAATGACATTTAATTTTTCAGAGATAAAAATGTAGTCCGCCTTTCAATTTCAATCGAGTTTTTAGCGGAATTGAAAACTTCACTTACACTATGCTCTGTAAAGTAACAATTATGGTATCTTCTATTTTTAGATATTATCTATCAATTAGTTACGCAAGACGGTAAATCTTTAGTGAAAATACTTCTTTATATTTCTAGGTTTACGCTAAGTGCATGTTATTGTAGAGTTTAACGTTATTTTTCACCAAACGATAGGCTATACATGGTTGCGAGTATAACTGGTGAAGGAAAAACCTGGGAAAACCACGGGAAGAACCACCGACCCACGAGAAGCTACTGGCAAGCTTTCTCACGTACCCATGTTAGCCGAATCCTAGACTTAAACCCACGTAGACAGACGTGAGATGGCGGTGATTAATAACGGTGAGCGCTTTTAGACCACTCGGCCACTCTTTATGCTAACAAGAACAATGTTGTGTTACGTATGAAGATTTGTGACTCAGGGAATTATTGATCTCATCTAAGAGAGGCTGCATGGCAAACATTAATATTTCACACTCCTAACAATGTAGACGTATTGCATGAGTATTAAATCAAGAGCAGAACAGGAACTAATATGTAATTAATCTGTTCTCAAAACTAAATGCTTCACATTCCTGATAAAACCATCGCCGTTATTGTTTTGTTTTGGAAATGTTCATACTACACAAAGACACGTGATTTTTGAGAGCCAATCGATTTTCAAGCACAGTCCATTGTTTATAGTCTTAGCTTGTGAAATTCAATACGGAAATAATCATTTTCGGCATGTCAAGACGCTTCACTGAGTTCTTCTTTGTGTATAAATTAAATTAACTTTATGATATTGCACGCGGAAACAGACATATATGCACACGGGAGTCAATTGTTTATTTTCAGTTTCAGCTTTCTAAGAGCATCGTAAACTCATATAAATTTGCTTCGAGGATAACAAGGGTAATTTATATCACCTCATATCGATGAAAGTCGTGTGTTCGATGTTGGTTTTTCGTTTGATTAGCATTTTCGTAGTTACCAGTTTTATTGGTTTTAATGTGCCTCAATGACGTTTGCTTAAATTCATCTGCAGTGTCTTAGAGAATTTGTAAAGAGCTCCAAACCTATTCCTGTTTTAAGGGAGACAATAGGCTTTGTTTTTTAAAAAAAATATTGTTGTGTTAATTTGTTAATTTGAAAAGATGTTTAGTTTCTGCTAGCCAAACGAACACTACACACTTCACTTTCTCTCTCTCTCTCTCTCTCTCTCTCTCTCTCTCTCTCTCTCTCTCTCTCTCTCTCTCTCTCTCTCTCTATATATATATATATATATATATATATATATATATATATATATATATATATATATATATATATATATATATATATATACAAACACGGGTCATCCTCTGCTGGTATTGAACCATAGACCTTTGAATATGTGTCATATAATGTACCTTCTTATCTATATTGAACATAGATATTGTACTGGCATGGCAGTTTGTGTTAACAGAAGATTTATTTTAATCACGTTTTGTTGGAGGCTCGACATTCGATCACAATGTCGTCCATTAGCGTGTCAATTAATAAGTGTATCAGTAACGACACACTCAAGATTAACTTCAATGTTAACGTTTTGTATTATGTGGTCCGTTTGTTATTAACTGGTAGGTGGATGAATTTTCAAGTGTACAACACCTAATTACCAGTATATTGGGGGTTGAGTTCGACATGCAGGCCGCGGCCAGCCAATTCTTTGGCGTGTCTGTACATATTTTGCTTATATTCTCTGTTCGTAGTTAACGACTGTCTCTAAAAGATGCATTTACCAGACTTGGTCTTCAGGCTAGGTTATGTAGAATCCTCGACACCATCTGCAGGCTAGGTTATGCAGAATTGACCCTATGCGCTCTCTTCCATGTCGTATGATGCAACTAATGGAATCAGCTGAGTGATTAACGCTTCAAATTCGTGGCCAATTTGGTGTAAGTTCGAATCCTACCGTAACACCAAAACCATACCAAACCAAACTTTTCTCGACTAAGGTCATTGTTTCATAATGTCGATGTCAAATACAAATTACTAATAACGATATATATAACTGACATTCACGATTCACTGCCTATATAGCGTTTTTCAGGTTTTCAGAATAGTGCGCTGAAAATTTTTTGATGTATATGTGATCGTTCATAAAGCGACAGCTTTCGCCTTAGTTGCTTTCTCTAAGAAAATTGTCGGCTTTAACGTTTTGTACCTGATCTATCAATTTCATGCGAGAGAAATGCCAACTTCCGTTAATGAAATAGTAACAAATATTCGCTTGTTCGCACTGACTCCTAAAGATGCTTATTTTCAAAATAAATATCAAAATAATCACTTTGCTTATATAGGATTCGTCAATACTTTGTGTTTTGTCGCTGTTCATTAATACAAGTATGCATTTCATAGACACAATTGTCTCCCTTTCTTGAGATCTATTTTCATTGCCGAGGAGCTTAATGGTAATACAATCCTTCTTTGCGGCAAGTTGTTAAAAACGGAGATATCATTTTCATGCTGCCCAGAACTCTCGCGGACATTATATTTCTAAAGCGGCACCTAATTATCTAAATTGAAGTATGTGATAACTTTTGCATACACGTCACCTCAGGAATAGAAAGTGACAGATAAGTTAAAGGGGTCTTTCTGTTACCATCTATCCAAAACTCACTTCCATAGATTTTATCTATTTAAAGCTTTGTAGTCTTTTATAGCTATCAAATCAGTGTTGTCAATTTCCCTAGCTAAAAATCTATTTCTAAATTATATAATCAAGGGCGCATTAACAGAATTATCTCTGAGACATATAGCGATGGTAAATACAATCATATACATAGAAAAAATATACATGCTAGTCCCGTGTCTATCATGGATATATATATATATATATATATATATATATATATATATATATATATATATATATATATATATATATATATATATATATATATATATATATATATAATGCAAGAATCCTCAATGCGTATTATTTATTTTGTAATATTTGCATCAAATAGTGTTGAAACTAATTGTGTATGCTTTCATTAGATACCTACCATAGAACAAATTCCAAGATACATTACAATCAAAAAGTCTTGAATGAATATATTTGTGCGTGTTGTTAGTAATTATAAGTTCTCGTCGTTTGCATAATTGATAAGTATAGATTCAAACTTTGTTATCGGCAGACTGGATTCATCAAACAGTTCTAAAATATCGATGGATCGTTCTCTTTTATCCCAGTGCATTGACTGTATCTTGTAAGATAGAACAAACACTCTGTTCTTTTTTACCAACTATTCGTGACTATCTTATTATCGTAGATAGATAATAAAAATCAATTTTAGCTTTATGACATTTTTGTGAAACATTAATGCAAATGTATGTTCCACAGTGTGATAAAGGATCTAAATGCTAAGCCGAAAATTAATCATCCACGTTCCTGGATACTGACGTCTCACTTGATAAATAAGAAATCTTGGAAAGCCTGCGGATCCATAATGATGTAGTGCAGAAAAGCCTAAGCAATCGTGGTTCATCTTCACTTAGTTTGATTAAATTACAAGCAGGTGTATCCTTTCGGTTTACAGAAAAATACTAATTTAAAAGTATGGACCAAACTTTCGCAACACGAGTCCAATGATTTTAAGCCGGTAAATAAATATCAGTTACAAGTATGTTATATATATCAGAAGAAGGAACACGAAGAAAATTTATGCATTTTGGCCTTTTTCTGTATTAAAATTAAAACATCTTCAGTGGTATACTTGTACTAGTTGACTATGTTATTAATCAAACTTTTTCCAAACTGATAACCTAATACCAGTCATACTGATACTGCTTTGTAAAAATGACTTGATTTATGCGTAGAACTTTGCCTGATAAAATACTTGCAGCTAAAACTGAAACATGTTTCTCTGCTCAAAATAACTGATAAATAGTACTGTCGTCAGAGGAAGAGAGGATGGTCATGATGCGTTTCCGTCTTACAGGTTGTTTTTTTTTCCACATGTTATTTAAGATGTAATCAGCGCATTAAATATATGCTCTGCAATCATGAAAATTTTTATTTCATTACCAGGTTATTGTAGGACGCAATTAGTAAGCATGTTCCTTTTTGAAATTTTGCAGATACTATTGTTGGCTAGGACCCAAAATCTATTCCAAATCTATATCGTCTGTCTTGAAAGGTTGTTGTAACAATACGATCATAAAACCCACATAGTAAACGATAATAAAGAAAAGCGCTGGAATGAACATGCATTATTCATTCAATAAATTACCTGTCGATCGATGATCAACAGCTAAATTTGTGTGTACATGTGCACTTTTTGTACATGACGAAGTTTTCATTTCCTTTTCGTTGTATGTTTTTGTGTGGACAATTAGATTGTGTGGGCAATTAGATCATGATCGTGTGTATTGATAGTCCATGAGGCATTTCAAATAGCCAAATATATATTTCAAAGGTTGTATGAAAATTAGTCAAATCTGTGGTGCCTTAAGCTTTGGAAATCATATCCTCATAACAGCTGCCTTTATGATTTACATAAGAACATCATCTTTGGAATAATGTAACAAAGTAATTTGCACACACGTGTTTCCTCTAATTAATATTAATGACTGCTTGACAGTTAAAGGACTGTGTGTGTGTGTCTGTGTGTGTGACATTCTTGTGTAAATCATTTTCCTAGATGGCTTTAAGACAACTAATTTGGATAATCCGATGCTTAAAGTTCAAACGGTCTCCGTCAGAAAAGAAATAAAGTTAGCAGTCATTAAATTTTTTTTACAGACCATCGCGCAAGTCCTATGCTTTTCTATTTACTACCACCAAATGAAGCTCTGTCGGTGATGTAATCCACACAGAATTAAAGAAACAACTTTACCGCTGAAATCGACTTGCTATTCAAAAGAAGCTAGATCGCCACATTGGGAGATGTTTGTCTTCTTTGTATTAGTCTTCATTGATTATGTGTCTTGTGTTACAGGTCCTTGTCTTCGCTGACTGAGCATCTAGTTTTATAATGCTGTGTGCTAGTCTTCACTAATAGTGTATTATATTTTACATGTCCTTTTGCTACTCATCACTGATAGTGTAGTTTCGTTTACAAGTCGTTGTGTTAATCTTCACAGATAGTGTTTTATTTTACAAGTCATTGTCGCTGATTGTGTATTTTCTTTTACAATTCCTTGTTTTAGTCTTCACCGTAGTGTGCAAGTCCTTGTGTTAGTCTTCATATATTCTTCGCTAATTTTCTTTTGTAGTTCATTGTACTAATCTTCACTGAAGAGTGTATCTTCTTTTCAAGTCTTTTTGCTAGTCATGACTGATTGTGGATTTATTTTGCAAGTCATTTAGCTAGTATTCACTGAATGTGTATTTTGTTTACGAGTCTTTCGTTTAGTCTTTTTCATTGATTGCTTATATTGTTTTATAAGTCACTGATTGTGGTTTATCATGTTGAACAAGTTTTTGTGGTTGTCTTCACTGATTGTGTATTTCGTTTTACAATTCATGGTTAGTCTTCATTGACTGGTTATCTTGTTTACAATTCCTTTTGCTAGTTATTCATTACAATTAGTGCATCTTGAATACAATTCATTGTGCTAATCTTTACTGGTAGTGTATAATGTTTTATAAGTCCTTGTTGTTGTCTTCACTAACTGCGTATCTTGTTTTACAAGCCATTGTGGTTGTCTTCACAGATCGTGCATTTTTTTGTACAATTCTTTGTGTTAGTCTTCACTTTTTGAGTATCTTTTTACAAGTTCTTGTATTCACTGATTGAGTATCTTGTGTTATAAGTCATTGTCTTCACTGACTCTTATTTAACAAGTCTCTGTTCTGGTCGTCTCTGATTATATAAATTGTTTTAAATTTAGACAACACCATATTTTCTTTGTTTCACTTGGTCATTGTCACATTTTTCAGACGCTGAAGGAATCTATTATGATATGAGAAAATGAGAAATGTTTGTATTCATTTCAATTTCAATGCCTTCCTTAAACAAAAGAGTGCAATGAAAACACTAGTGGTTAGAACTGGTTCAACGTGTTGTTTAATAACGACTTGGATTTTGGTAAAGAATAGTCTGCACAGGGACGTTATTGTGGTGAAGTTGAGCAGATTGTCAAGTGAAACAAAAATTAATTTACACGCGATTGCTACAAAAAAATCATTTTAATATTGAAAAGTGCGGTATGGTATGATTGGCTATAATTTTAAACCTAGATCATAAGTGGAAATATGTGAAATTTGGGGTACCATTTGCGTTTTCTAAAACATATAATTTGAAATGTTGACAGCAGCTACTCTCTATCTACCATCAAATGCATCCAAGCCATCATTCACTGTATATTTTACTAATCGTATTTGAAAACCTTCATTTGTTTATTTACTCATTGTATGCAGGTAAAATGCAATCGTCCTTAAGCATATTGATGAAAAATGTCCTGCTATGTAAATATATTTATTTAGATACAGGGCATTTCTGGCATACCTATATTGCTCGTTTTGAAATATATATTACCTACATCAAGGTAAAGAACAGAATCACATAACTTTGGGGTTCGTTTTCGCTATATGACCTTAATCTAATTTTACTTGAGATTTTCTTTATATCTAATTCTTGTATACTTGCAATACTTTGCAAGCATAGATGTGAACGATATTAGCATATGGAAAACGAAGGAAAAATTTAAATAAACCTACACGAAGGAGTCATTTTGTTTTGAAATACATGGAAGCATGTCGCCATTCATCATCACCTTATTTCCAATATCGTATTCATGTATGACACCTGGAAGAAGCCACGCTTTTCTTGAAGTCAGCTAGTTGTACTAGAAAAGAGAAAATGACAAAAAGCAAAGAAACACACTTAAGATATTATTGAACCAAACCTGAATAATCAGAGCTATTTATCGTGCCTTAAATTGATGTATCATTCGAATTTATGCATATTACATACCTATCCATTTTCTTTCGACGGATATTCAATTAGGACATAGTTTAATTAGTAGCAAGTCATCAGGCTTATATCCCTAGCATTATTTATTGTTATTCATTTTGATGCATCTCGAACTTTGCTCATATGTTGTTTTAGTCCTGATATTCATGTATTGCAAAAGACGTCTGTCCTATATCTGTAAAGTTGGCTTCGTAAGTAACTGGTATGAAATTAAGGCTGCATAATTAATCGATATTAGTTTTGCAATTTCATAAAACATTTGCTTTTTATGGTGCCATATACACAAAGAAGGAAGGACTTGATCAATTCTGAGTCAAACTGTGTCCGATTTTAATGGCCATTAGTGCCTTCGTGAGTGGCATTCGAGGCACGATGAAATGATCGCTTAGGTCATTCAGAAGCTAATTAATTGCACATCAGCTAAATTGTCGAGATCATTAATAAGGGTACGCTTGTATGATATCTTAAGGATATTAGATTTAATGTGATATTGAATCGAGAAGCAGGATTTAGACACCAAACTCTGAATTTGGAATATAGTACACGTTAATATACTGTTTTGCTACAAAATTGCTTTCTAATACCGAATAAATATTTCCGAGTAAAAGGAGTAGCAGTTAATGACATATTTGAACCGCCATGATGCTTCTTTTATAATTCCCCAAATGCCCCATTAAGCAGTGGTACTGTGATTTTTATTTGAATTGATTCGGTCATATTCATTAAACAAAATCAAATTAATTGATAACTGTAATAGGGTTGCCCACCTAAATCCTGCGTATGATGTGTTTTGTTCTGTGATGTGTTGTATTTGTTGTTTCAAGCGTCGAATCTTAGATTTCATTTTCAGACTAAGGTGCACATAAATTTAATGCTTAGCTAATGACCTCAAAATACGGGTGTTTTATGCTAATCACTTAATTATATTGATGCCTGCAATTCCAAAAGTAGTTTGATAATAAAATTATTCAATCGTTATCATCCAGCAGCTTTCCCGTTTTCTTGTGTTCACTGTCTTTTCGCCCAAGATGGTTTACACCATAAACATGCGAGTCTTTTTGTCACGTGATCCTTGAAGAAATATTGACTTGTTTGTAATTGTTTGACAGTATGAAAATATATTATATAGAAAAAGTCAGTCTTTATTAAATGAACACATACGTTATTTTCCCCCTTTTGTCCAGAACAATATTTCCACTCGACATCAAACTTTCGTTCGTCATCTGACTCCAGTCATGACGTCATTCCTCTGATGAAGCTTTATGAAAAGGTGAAAAGTTTAGGAGTAAAATAACAACAAAATTTCTTTTGCTACAGACAGGTACCTACTGTAGTTTCGATAACTGAAAATGGCAGGTAAGAATATTCATTCTACAAATATTTGTATTACATTAAGGATCAAGAAAAGCGATTGTATTAGCCTAATGTTCAAACTCCTTTCTTTATATATATATATATATATATATATATATATATATATATATATATATATATATATATATATATATATATATATATATATATATATATATATATATATATATATCATAATCATGTCAAAGCATGACAATAAATATTTATCTATTAAATTGCTATAGGTTCTCCATTAGGCATGTCTTAAACTGTTTAAATGCTAGATACTTTATTTACAGCAGATAAAGGTTTTCATTCGGTATGAAGTGTGCATTGGTCTTGGTCAAATGCTAATTATTTGTAAATCATACCTTCCAGTATTGAAATAACTGCTTACGTTAACTTCATCTGAAAACTTACGTCGGCATTTAATCAAACTGCACGTTACCTTGGACGTTGGGAAACAAATAGACGCCATTAGGAAGTTGATAAAGCATACGCTTGATATCTCTGTCAATTTTAATTCGAGCTATGTAATTCCTTTGTCCAGATTAAATAGCTTGGTCTCTCTTTGGTCTTTGTTTCAACAAATCGTTCAAGCTTTTGTCTGTTAATAAATAGGATACTCATTTTGAAACAAGTTAAAGCATGTTGTCACTATTATATATATATATATATATATATATATATATATATATATATATATATATATATATATATGTGTGTGTCTATATCTGTGTGTGTCTATATATATATTTTTATTTCTATATATATATATATATATATATATATATATATATATATATATATATATATATATATATACATATATATATATACATATATATATATACATATATATATATATATATATATATATATATATATATATATATATATATATATATATATATATATATATATATATATATATATATATATAATACATTTTGTGTTTGACCTTTGTTATTTAGGGTTGTGTGAATATAGGTCTTGCATGCCTGACTTTAATCATTATTGGGATTTAGGGTTGTGAATAGAGCTTGTACCATGTATATTTTTAGGCATTCAACAAGATGTTTGCTAGAATGTCAGCTCAAAGGTAGTGGACTTTTATTGGAAATACGACGAATGTCAGAAGAAATATATATAGAGGTTTTCTAAAAAGTATGTATTGCTGTATTTTAGTCTATGGAATCATTTATAGTTGTGTTTATATGTAATCCGAGAGAAATTATTTATTTAAATTGTTCATTGCAATTACAGATTGCTCATTAACTTTGGACTAAAACACCGCCTTGGGATTATTGATAACTTGTTTAAATACATTTTGGATGGTGTCACTGTGGTATATCAGGATATTCAAAACTTTTGGAATTCATTCCCAACATTCTATTCTTTTGTACCTGTGATAGGACCTTTGGTCTTTTTGTGATATAATTCACAATACTGTGTCAGTGTCTCTTAAATTTTCACTTTATACGTTAGAGAAATAAATTATTTGTTGATTTTACTAACCTTGATGGTTTTTTTTTCTGTTACATATTTTAATTGGAATCGTTGCATCGTTCATTATGGAATCCCACAAGTTTTCGAACTTGAGAATCGAACAAATTTCAAACAGGTTTTGTGGGTAACTCAAACTGTCGTTGTCTGAAAGTATCCAGTGTTTCTTTATGGTTCACATAGAATTGCATTACCCAATTGACTATCGTAACAGTCATACCTTCCATGATTTTTTTTCCGTTGGGAACTGTTCTTGTTTTTGCCAATAGCAATAAAATTGTGATAGTAGTTCAGTTCTCATCAGCAGCTAACAAATATGTTGACTGCACTGAGCTAAACATTGGATCTCCACCACGGAGGAATTTTAAAATACATACATCACGTGATTGTCAAAAATAATCAGCAGTCCATGGTGTGTGTCACATGCAGCATCACACATTCTAAGTAAAAATGTTATTAAATAGAATACGACAGTTAACGCTTGACTCTATATCATTTTTCTTCGCACAGCACAGAAGTGTCTGAATTAATTTCGTCTTTCTTCAGACAAGAAGACATCAAACGACTTCTTGAACTGATCATTGTGGACATGGTCGCGCATTTTAGAGTACAACTATTGACGATAATCATGTCATCTGCCTAACTGAATGATCTGCTATCGTTTGATAAAATATATTATGTAAATCTTACTACTGATATAAATTATTCCAATGCACGTTCGGATATATCTGCCATCAAAAATAGCCATATTTTTAAATTTTGTTTGTGTTGGGAAGTTACTGGTTCGTTTTTGTTCTCATTTGCTTCATTATACTTTACTTACTCTATTGCTTTACTACGCACCGCTTTCACGTTTACTTTACTGTTCTTGGCTTTATTATTTGCTTTCTTATGCTCTGTATTCTAGTTTGATTTACTATTCGTTTCTTTTCTCATACTTTAATATGCGTTGCTTTACCATTCTTTGCTTCTCATCTACTTTCCTATCCTTTGCTTCATAATTTTGCTTTTCTAGGCTTTCTCTCAGCCGATTAAATATTTTTCTTTGGGGAAAAGTACATACACTATCCCAAAGTGGGTGGGCATGAGTAAACAATCATTTTAAATACTTAATTTTCCAATCAAGATTTATGTCAAATTGAATAGATTAGGCGGCCATTCAAAATAGAGACGGTTTGAGATTCGAAGAGAGCGATGCCTTGTTTCCTAGAAATAAATCACTTAGGTTGTGATATTTTTGTTTGCATCAAACCTTTTATAGCCCACGATATCTATTCTATGTAGTCACCTTGTTGTTTAATACTATCTCATGAGCATTTTAGTTTGAATTTCTATTAATATACAACGAGACAAGTAAAAACCATAAAGACCTGTATTTTGATACCCCCTATTTTAAAGGAAGAGGGCATAACCTTACTTAACACGAGTCTTGTGTCTATAATTTGACAGAAACCAAATCTGTTACTTGGGTTTACGTTTACTTTGAATTAGACTTGAGGTTGCATTGGCGGCGTGTTAGGCGAGTTTCTTCAACAGATAGACTTGAACAGGCGTTCAAATGCGTAATTTACTTTTTAAATGAACAGCTGTCTTTGTTTACATGTTTATATATGTCTGCTATAAATTTAAATATTTTAAATCTGGATGGTTGATGAGTAATAAGAAACGCAAGGATAATATTGTTTGCTTCAGTCGCGTTGCTAGAGCAAAATGTTTGCTTTAGTTGCCTTGCTAGAGCAAAATGTTAAAAATAGTACTTGACTGTCGGAAATCAACACTTTAAAAGATCGGTTGGGTTTATGTCGTTTCAGTGCAAAAACTAAACATTATGCAAAACATTGACTTGTATAACTGAATAAATTGATACAGGCATGCTTTCCACAAAAATGAATGTTTTATATTTGATGTATGATTATTCTATGTCTTCACTCTATCATCATTTGATGAAAATTTACGAATATAAACTGGCAAGCGAGACCTAAGACGATACTCCCTGCTATTTTGGCACGACTAGCCGTTTTCAGAATACTTGTTATTACTTATCTCTGCAGGATAGTTCAGCTCTGACGAAGATTTATCTTACTTTACAACTGAACTTACAGGGAAAGAAAGTCCCAGTGAAATTCGAACAGGCGAGGATCAAGTCAATATTGTTCATATAGCATATAAATGCTGTTGAAAGCCATTGGAAAGTATTGTTCAGCTATAAATGATGCATAAGTCTTTGCAGACAAACTGAGCAATGTACTTTACCGTATATAGATGTGTGTAGATTTTGTGCATATCCAAATATACGGTACTCGTTTACTCTTTGAGATAATTAATTAAAAATCAAACACATTTTCAGATCAATGTTGCTACTAGACGTGATGAAGACAAACACTAATTTGTAATAATTAAGACTAACATGAAACTTGGAAATTGTTAAGAGATACGCATGAGTTTAAAAGTGTGCAAACATGGTAGTAAGTCACACCATTGACGAGTATCAATTCATCATTTTGACAACTGTTCAGATAATGAAATACGTGATGTGTCGTTGAAATTTCAAGGCGAGAAACTAAATTAGCATTTCTCTTAAAGACGTTATGGGATCTGCAACCAAATGGATCACGAAGATTAACTGCAATCGGATTTAATGCATCAAAAGGCGTAATTGGTACTTGGTCACATTCTGGATAATGAAAATGATCATCGAAACTTTCTATCTGGTTCCAAAACGAATTTGCATCTACATCAAACTTCATTACAAAAGACATAGACACCTAAGCTAGCTTTTGAGATCCGATCGATTAACAAGTTCTTCAATTTTCGCCCTAACGTGGCTTGAATGTGTCTTTACGGACAATACCAACAGAAGAGCAACAAGCAGTGCAAAGGCGTTTGATCCCATTGCTGCAGGAGCACAACCGTGCTAAAATTCCATGTCATCATTGCATTGTATCAGATCGCGATTTATTGTTCCACTCAAGGAGGTTGCTCGTAATGAAGATTACAGTTTTAGCTTGGATGCATTCATTCTATGTTATCGACCCATATTCTTTACATCACAATAACAATTTTTTCCATCTCTCTTTATTCATTATAACCTAAAGGGAAAGTTACGTAATTTTACAGACTTGATTAAGTGTGGACACTTGTTACATCCTTGTCCTTTTAGAGTACGGAACATTTATTTACAGAGCCTTGGAAATGAAGTCTTTTCGATAGCATCATTACAGATTCACAGTGTATTCAGTTCAAGGAATGGAGATATTGGAAAGCTTTCAGGTACAGATAAAATTAATGCGCATATTTTAAGTTATGATAGTTTTTCGATCTTTAATTTTGCTGAAGTGCATTGATATAAACATGTATCACGATACTAAATTTACTGTTCTTAATGCATTTGACTAAACAATAAATATCGGATTGCTTGCGGTCTATAGATTTATTTTCCCAATTCAATCAGATACTAAATCGTTCATCTAGACACAAGAAGATGGCTTACTTTATTATTCCTCATTCCAATATCTAATAAGATTGACATGAGATTTTATTTTTTGCCTGAATAACGAGCTTTACATTCTTTGTACTTTATTTGATTTAGATAGTAATTATCACTGCGATAATTTACAGCCTGAAGAAAAACGGGAACAGATCGTACCTTATAGTAAAGTCAAATACACTGCAAAGGGTCATCAAGGTGACTCCTGATTGATGACATACTTTAGAAATGGTAGAAATGGAAAGAAATGGTAGAAATGGAAAGGTGTATTCCTGGCATATCTTCAGAAAGCAGATGTAGGAGAATGATGAGCAGCAAACGTTTTGTGCTGAAGCGAAAATATTGACTATGCAGATTGTATGCTCTCAGAATGACCAAAGCATAAATAAAAATATCAACATTTTGCAATTAAACGAAGTTAGTTTGGTTGGGTTTTGTTGTTGTTGTTTGGAGTTGAGGGTGTTTTATGAGGGGATTTTTTTTGTAAGTACAGAAACTAACATATTTGCAATCAACGAGTTCGCTAGCTTTTTGGTAGCTTTGTTTATGAAATGTAATATTCTCTGTATAGATCTCTACCAGTCCCTTGTATGGATACCTTCACACAGAGCCATTAAAGATCTGGTTGTTTCTTTGTTGCTGTTTTGGTTTTAACGCCATTTCTCAGAGCAAGATAGGCTATACGTGGTGGCCATTGTAACTGATGGAGGACGATCCCGGAAAGTACCTCCAACCCATTGGAAGCTATTGGCTGCTTTCTCACATAGCAACATTGACCATGCCTGAGACTCAAACCCACGTGGACAGAGGTGAGATGGCAGTGATCAATAAAGGTGAGTGCTTTAGACCACCCTGCCATCCAGGGTCCACAACTGTTTGAACGAGTCTTTACATGCTAATAGTTACAATACATATGAACGGTTTAGAATTTCATTGACATATTCCGATGATACTGTGAAAGAAGTGATATATATTCGCTTACGTAATATTGTAACCAGAAACAGAAAGCTAGACTGGTTTTCACCTAATATCTAATGTCATGCATTTCGTTACACAGCATTTGTTATATTTTGGATAGTGAACACATGACTACAATTTGCATGTACATGTTCACTACTTTAGGATTTTCATACTTTTCCACTTTCTTCTCATTAATTTAAAGTATGTATTCTTTAGTCTCACGCGATATTTACTAAACATTTAAGTAACTTATTTTACTACCAATAAACTGATGCTAGCTAGTACAGTTAAAAGTACATATACTATCAGACTAAAATTAATAAAACGGTCCAGTCAGGATAATGCTTTGTCATTTTTACTGCTCTTTTATTGTGTTCGACCATTTAAAGTGCAAAATTAAAGCTGTCTGGCTTAAAATAGAAATTAAATTCGTACTCTACCGAGTTTCGAACCCAGGTCCGCGAGTAATCGGACTCCCATAGCATTGCCTGCACACACCAGCCCATATACCGTCACGACAACGCACGCATCACCAAAAGGTGATGGTTTTGAGTCAGTGTTATACAAGCTTGTGCGTAGCAGACACACTTTCATGACGACCTATATATATATATATATATATATATATATATATATATATATATATATATAGATATATATATATATATATATATATATATATATATATATATATATATATGTATATATATATGTATGTATATATATGTATATATATGTATATATATGTATATATGTATGTATATATATGTATATATATGTATATATGTATATATATATATACATACATATATACATATATATACATATATATACATATATATACATACATATATATATATATATATACAGTCGTTCCAGATTCCTATGAAAGAAATCAAGGTATATAGGATTTTTGTATTACAAAGAATTATAAATATATACCAGACAGTGCTATCCGTGGATTCTGTAGTAGAATCTTGATAATAGTGGGCAGAAATAATAAATTAATACAAAAAATACTATCATACAGTTTAGAGAAATTAAATTTGTACTCTACCGAGTTTCGAACCCAGGTCCGCAATTAATCGGCACCCATCGCCTTGCCTGCACATACCAGCCCATATACCGTCACGACTAAGCGCGCATCACCAAAAAGTGATGACACTGAGCCGGTGCTATATAAGAAAGTAAAGACTACTTATTTCACTTGATCATATGAGAAAGCTGCTCTTTATATAAAACCAAAGAAAACGTACATTTACGATACTGACGGATACATAACAAAAACAAATAATTTTCTGCTAAATCATATACCACAAACAAACAATTCATGTAATCAACTTATACGATACCATCTTTGTGAAGAAATCGACGAGGCGGTATCACTTCCAGCAATATAAATTTGATTAATTTTATTCGTAAGTAAGGGTGTCTGTACAAACAAACAAAAAAAAAACAACAAAAAAAGACAAAAACAAAAACAAAAACAGAAAAAGCACGAACAGCTCCAAAATATGTTCCAGATTTCTGTGTTCGGTGAACTGCGTTCAAATCGATTTTGGCATAACAACCTTGATAGATTTTGGCAACAAGGCCTCTCATCAACATGGAAGCATTGCTTCACTTGTTATATTTTAGTCTAGATCTTTTTTGTGACTGCCAAGATCAATATCTAATTTCTAAATTGGTATCACAAATAAATGCTGATGGCATCAGGTTTATCAAGGAGTAGGTTGTGCTATAAATAGTTTACATATTAGTTACATGATCGATCGGAGCAATACCACTCGCAGACTTTATGACCTCAGGCAATTATGGTATTAATGAATTATATATGAGGCATTGAAATTGAGAAAATATTTGGTTTTTGGTTGGTGTATACATGTAGCTTATGGTTACACACACACACACACACACACACACACACACACACAGGGTAGATCGGAACTTAAGTGAATAAAACGGATTCTATTCAAATATGCATCTGAGTCTGTTTAAATCCCAAACATCGACTGGTCAATTTCACTCCGCACATGGAAATAAGCATGATATATGTTGCAGCGTAAAATTCAAACGTTAAACACGGAGTAAAAGGATTTGACCGGTCCAATTAGAAAGTAAGGAAGATAAACGGAGCTCTTACGATAATGAATGTTCTTCTCTCTTTTATTTTTGGCATGGTTACGGCGTCGTCGTATCAAATACAGATTTTTTTAGAGAGTCATGTAGCTATTAATACCAAATTTTCGAGCTCATGATCTGAGTTCTAGTTATCAAAATTTACTGATGTAGAATACGGGCTATTATTGCCAAGTCATCATAATCTAAATTCCACATACATATCAATTAATCCCTAATTTGTCATTTTGGAAATGTAAGTTGAAACCACGCGGAGTTGTGCATTACTCGGATATTGTCTTTGGAGCCTTTGAAAAGCTGGTTTCAGATGAAATGTTAATATGCAAGACAAAGAATGGAAATCGATACAATCAAAATAAAATTGGATAGTAATCGTGAAAATACATCAAAACACAGTATATATAGATCTCCTAGAAGCGAGAGAATATTATTCATTCATGGACCTTAAATGATTCTTCAATCGTTGATGCCTTTGACTAAAATGAATCGTGGAGTAAGGTAGTATTTGTCTTAGTATTTTACAGAGCAAGATCCGCAGACGAACACAGCCATTCTATATATCTGGTTTAATTCAATCGAGCAGCTCCGACTAACATCAGTCGGTCCAAAAAAGCAGCCTGCAAAGAGTCATTTATAAAGGGACTTTTTATTGTTGGCCTTCTATATAGTTAATTTATTCGTTGAAATGTGCTGGCAGCGCTTATAGCATTGTTTCATAAATACATGTTAGTTATTATGGATGGATAGAAATTGAATCATTTATATATTTTAATGTTCGTTTATGTTCTTAAAAAATATGTTTGTTGAATGGGGGTTAGGGGCTTGCGTATGTGCTGTCTTTATTGTTGTCACATTTAATACTTTGCCAGATGTGCTTGCTAAATGTTGATTTAACGAGTAGCGGTGTTACAGGCAATTAATATTTTCTTTATTTGAAATATCTGAATATATATGTATATAGGTTACGATCTAGGCTTCTGCTTCACTGTGCAGTAAAACAGCATTTATACTAGATATCTCATCAAACGCCATCTATGATGAAAATCCTGCTTCTCGTCCTTGATCACAAACGTAGACATTTTGATTATTTAAAAAAACAGCGGCGTGAGATTCTGAAGAAAGAATATCGGTTTAGTTCTTATATCACGTGCGGCACTGCACATTCTGAATGTCTGTGACATTTAATCTATTTGGACAATTAACGCTTTTCTTACTACCGCATCAAACTCTCTGAAAAAGGAGACGTCAGAATTTCTTCTTTTGTCATATATCTAGCGCCCATCTGTAAGATTTGCCCTACATTATGATGTCACAGCTGCAGTGGTGACTTGAACGTTTATCGACGTTTAGACTCTAAATATATAGTTTATATATTCAGTTTTTGCAATACTGTCGAAGCCCAAAGTTTACATCTGGTGGTTGTGTGGTTGGATTTCAAATGTTGATGATAATACATTGGACGGTTCTTTTCATTGCACAACTTATTCAGATAGTATTTTAACCAATGGCCTCTTCGACCGAAGTTCTGATTGTCATGGTCAGTGACATGCTTACTTTCACATTCTATATTCATGTGAACATTTTAAACGATGAACATTTATATTCTTGTTTGACGAATGTAGCTATTATGAGATTTGATGGTTTCCAAAGAAATTGTAATTTATGCAATATTGTCATTTAATTAGATTTGCAATACCATTATTGATTTTCAGCTTGTGAGTCAAGAACAAAAATTGATATTCAGTAATGCTCGTAAATGCCCATACCGATTCTGTAATTAAATAAAGATCTATATAATTCATAACTGAGAGCTTTCCTGGCCCAATCAATTTATCGATACGATGCAGATATTCCCGATGGAAGATTTAGACAGAAACACTTCTCCTTTCTTCAGTTAATGTCTACAGCTATTGCTATCAGGTGACAATGATATTAAAACGTTTTATTATGGATCCACTCAGCTACAAGAACGTAGTCTTAGCATCACTGCTTGCGTTCCCTTCTTGATTTTGCTACCACGTTCTTCTCTTCACTCTCTTTACGTTCCCGTCTCAACATGTTATTGTCTCATAATAAACTAAAAATGTATAGAGTAGTTTGTGTCATAAGATGCATTCATTCGGTTTTTCTCTGTTGCTTTGTGGACATTGATATTTGGAGGATACTGTATGCAGTTAAGATTTAAGTATTGTCTGCGGTAAGTAGGAATTAATAAAATGTTTGTAGTATTTAAGGGGTCTTCAATTTACATGGCGGGAACTGTACATTGATCTGATCAGGTTTCCTTATTGATACACAATTTGTAATCTGAGAATGAGCCATTTTAAAGAACATATAGCTGTACAATATACGTTGAGGGTCTTTCATCCGAACGTACATCAGAATGCTTCCTGCGTCATAGTTTAAATAAGCAATAGCGATAAGATGGCGACGATTATGATGTCATTTATAATGACTGACGAGAAACAGCAGGAATACCGGGATTCTGAAAAAAATTCTCCGTTATATTTTCTAATTGCGTTTTGTATGGGCCAGTGTTAACATTTCTGTTCGTATATCTATCTACCTAAAAGGACACCTGTGTATATTTTTCCATTATCGATTTTTTTTAAAAAAATCATTAAATATTGTAATAGTGCCGAAAAATTATATTTCAGAAGAAATAATTCACAGTAAATTCTGTTGTGGTCAGTGTGGAATATAACCATCAAGATTGATTATTGGCTAAGCTCAATATAGTTTGACAATATGTACTAATTAACCTCTCCTGTCTGAAAGTATTTGTGGATTTTAACCATGAGTAGCGCGTAATGATCAGAGACAGCGTGCAATTTTAACGCAAGGTCAATAGCGGTAAATGTCAAGACTTGAGAGGAACCAGGGAGTAATTTGGGAGACAATAAACATAGGTTGAATTACATGCATTACGTTTAAAGAGTATATAACATTGACTTTATATCCAGTACAATAAATTTGTGATAGGCTAAATTACCTAATAGAAAAGAACTGTGTATGAAATACCTCTGTTTACGAGAAGCAGTAATATAAGTTTGAGATCGCGATTAAATATGAGTTATGAATTGTTACGATAAAGTTCTAGACATTCATCCTGTGTTGTTATAGTTATGTTAGATATAAGATGTACTTGACCCCATCAGCTAACCATAAGTAAGAAAAGCTTCGGTACTTTAGAGCTTTGTGAAAACGGAAATGGAGTTCTCATTTGTCAAGCTGATTGTGTAACTAACATTGTTCAGTAGCAAGCAAGACATATCGCTGCTGAGAATTTAATGATGAAGCAAATTGTAAAATAATGTCTGAAATGATAAATGTACCAAAGACTTTTTAAGACAAAGACATTGGACACTTTTGGTGTTGAAATAAGTGTTATTGCAATTTTAAGTTCATTTGGTAAACTTCATCAAATTTACCAAATTTAAGTGTCATCGCATTAAATTTTATTAGGTAAATTTAATCTCATTTACAACCCGAGCGAATATTTTTAATCTTTGAGATAAGTTAAAAGATCTACAGCAGAGAATAAAAGCAACATATTTTGCCTTAAAGGAAGGTACTCATTAAGTTCTTCTTTTCAACAAAACAGTTCAGCAAAATCATGTAAGGAGGTGATAAACCAAAAGAAAATACAGCAAGATGATGTCATAAAATGGTCACTGAGGCTTCCTTGCTCAAATGAAAACTTATTCAGGCATACATCAAAGTCCCCAAAACGAGACACAACCTAGTCTGCTTGCTTTTGATGTTCGATCGTTAAAAGGTTTTAATTACTTGTAACAAGAATGTCTCATCCTGGAATGAGACTATTCAAAGCTCTCTTGAGAATTTGCTAAACCCGTATCCGACAGTAATATTTAGTTAAAGCGTATATATTCAGAATGCGGTCATGCATGTACTCAGGGCATCTGAACATCGTGCCAGAATCTGCGATAAATAGTATTTGTACTGTAACTAGCTCGTCTTGAAACTACAAGTAAAACAGTTAACTGCAATGTCATTGAAAATTGTGTATAAAATATTATTAATTTTATCTTCACATCACGTTCATTTATTACGTAGTTGCTAATTCCGTACTGATTTTAGACGATAAGACATGCTACGATATTTTTTTTGCAAAATACATTAATTTATTTGTTCTATTTGTGAATCTGCGTAAAGGTTTCTTGTTTTATTTAAGGTGCATCCCCAAAGATGAATATTCCATCAAATCAAATCACATGAGCTAAAGGTAAAAAGGGAAGTTTTAAAAGTATTTAAATGAAATTTTGAAAATAATACTTTTTAAAGCTTTTGACACTGCCTCCATTAATTAACCTTTCAGTCCACCAGTTTATATTCTATTACAAAAAATGCGATAACCGAAACTCAAGATCGCTCAATACATTTGACTACAATACGAAGTTTATGTGAAATGAATGGCCTCATATAACTTTAGGGCTGAAATTCAAAGTTATCTTGCCTTTATGTCTTAGTTATTTTCGTTTCGTGTCAATTGATCTCCGAAATGGCATACTTGTACACGAGGTCTCTAAGCTTAATATCCAATAAACCCAATATGTTATCCTCGTTGAAAAATAAACTGACATATGGCATTTACCATGACTAAGATTGTTTTGTATCATTTTGAGACTGTCGAATCTTTTCAATTTTCAACATGAAAAAAGCGAAGCTAACGACCATTTCAACTTCAGCCTCTAGTTATTGGCCTTAAACCTTAGAACGAATATTACTCATTTATGGGCCGTGCAATAAACGATCCGGTACTAGATGTTGGCAAGTGCCCTTTAATACATTTATTATCTGACATTACGTTATATTAAGCAGCACTGTATTGCCATTCTAAACAAATCGTTGGCTTATTCATTTATATTTAGTATTAAAACTGGTGCACAGCACTGACGAAATAATACATCGATTTGTTTCTTATGCATACATCATGAATGCATCATGCATGTTTATCATGAATACATAAAAATGCATGTTTATCATGAATACATCATGCATGTTTATCATGAATACATCATGCATGTTTATCATGAATACATAAAAATGCATGTTTATCATGAATACATCATGCATGTTTATCATGAATGCATCATGCATGTTTATCATGAATACATCATGCAAGTTTATCATGAATACATCATGCAAGTTTATCATGAATACATCATGCAAGTTTATCATGAATACATCATGCATGTTTATCATGAATGCATCATGCATGTTTATCATGAATACATAAAAATGCATGTTTATCATGAATACATCATGCATGTTTATCATGAATGCATCATGCATGTTTATCATGAATACATAAAAATGCATGTTTATCATGAATACATCATGCAAGTTTATCATGAATACATCATGCAAGTTTATCATGAATACATCATGCAAGTTTATCATGAATACATCATGCAAGTTTATCATGAATACATCATGCATGTTTATCATGAATGCATCATGCATGTTTATCATGAATACATAAAAATGCATGTTTATCATGAATACATCATGCATGTTTATCATGAATACATCATGCAAGTTTATCATGAATGCATCATGCATGTTTATCATGAATGCATCATGCATGTTTATCATGAATACATCATGCATGTTTATCATGAATACATCATGCAAGTTTATCATGAATACATCATGCATGTTTATCATGAATACATAAAAATGCATGTTTATCATGAATACATCATGCATGTTTATCATGAATACATAAAAATGCATGTTTATCATGAATACATAAAAATGCATGTTTATCATGAATACATAAAAATGCATGTTTATCATGAATACATCATGCATGTTTATCATGAATGCATCATGCATGTTTATCATGAATACATAAAAATGCATGTTTATCACAAACAATGATTCAGGTCCATGAGAACAATTCATTAATCTATACATATCAGCGATTTAACAGGCATTTTGCCTTAATTAACTACAGTTAAAATTTATTGTAGATTTTTCTTTGTTTCCAAATATAAAATGGGACATACTACTTCATATTCTTTAAGCTCCATTTCCGATGTTGTATCATCTTTTGTTGCAGATCTCTTCTCGTAAATTTATTGTCCTACTATGACATTAAAGTGATCAGTGTTTTTGTATACATCAATCTAATGACCTTTTGTTTTCTTCTTTTATTGTTAAAAACCATGGAATTTTCCAATAAACAGAAACGATACTTTGCTTTTTTGTTACAACCTTATGGTTTTAAACTGAGTAACGGAAAAGGCAAAATCAATATATTAAATCCAATTAAACAAATAATTTAATTATCTCAGCTGTACAATAATAATTTAAAATCAACTTACAGTATTGTTGTTGTTGTTGTTGCTGTGGGGCTTAACGCCATTTATCAGCACATGATAGGCTATACATGGCGGCCAGTATTAATGGTGGAGGCAGAAACCGGGGAATCCGCGGAATGAACCACAGACCCACGAGAAGCTACTTAGCCGAATCCTGAACTCGAACCCACGCAGAAGTGAGATGGCCACTCGGGGTCATTACAGTATTGTAATTCAAATCCAAATAATCCTATCAATTATATCACATGTCCAAAAGAATAGTGTATCTAATGAATTACATGCCTTGAATATACTGATGAATCTAATGTTCCGATGTATTCCAAATATTTTTGATAAATTCACAATAATTCCTTATTAGTGTTTGACTCCCAACAGTCATATGAGCGCTCTATAATTCCAACAAATAATTAAAATAATTGATTCATCTCAAATGATATCGTAATACAATAATTATTTCTGAAGTCATATGTTAAAAAAGGAATAAGAATGCAATATGAATGAATAAGTGTTCTTTTTACATAGATCCCCGCGTTTCTATGTTGCAAAACATCTCCACTTGATATATGTTGCAATACATCCTTATCTGACGTTTTGTTGCAATATATATACACCTGACTTTTGTCGCAGGACGCGGTCATCCCAGCAAATAATTACTCCAAATTGTGATCATGTTCGTTTTCTAAAGTCTAAAGCAAGTAAACACACTGCTTATAGCTAACAACAAGCTTACCTGATCGCTATCTCAATATGTGATCTACAACAATGGACAAGCATTAAACACACAATATAGGTATATATAACATTTTATCAAATGCTAACACGATACAGTATTTGACCTAAATTTGTTTCTCAAACGAGGAGACAAAAAAGAAATACCGATCCATTATATTTACTCGGTAGTAAATGCAATTACTTCTATCGTTCGCATTCTCCTTCTCGAAGAGACTTCATGATCGATGCAGTCCTTTTGCTAGGAACATGTCATCGGTTGGCACGAGAAGAAGTTTTTTTTTTCAGGAGCAGTTTTGAAAAGTACTTTTGATTAGACATTAAAATCTATGTGTAACCCGTGCGAATTCTTTTCATTAGCCGTGGTACTTTTCCTGTAGAATGTAGTAAAATGGTATACTCACATGCAAATATGTAGCCATATATATCAACTGTATCAGACATCCTGTACTAGATATATTTGATATTTTTTTCTTAGGTATCTTTGACATTTTCTTCTGGTATGTTCTGTTGACCATACCTTTAATCTTTAACACAGTGGCATTATAATGTATTCAAGAGGCTACGAAAGGAGTTTCATCAAACCATCGCCTATGCGGCATTGCATATGCTAAATGTCAATATCATTCAATGTGTTTGGACAGATAAGACGTTTATCTCAGTACTATCCTCCGGAGGAGGGAAGCATCGGAATTAATTTCATGGTTCTGCTAAAAGCGAGTCATCCTGAGGAGAGCGTCTCCAGACATATGGCATTTACAGGGCATATAAATAATACCAGACGTGTAAGATTATGTAACCTGCATGCAGCATTTGCACAATTTCGAAGCTTGAAATATGTTCTGATATTTTTCGGCACAATATAGCTTTCCTTTGTTGAAGATACACATGTACTATGGGTGAGTACGTATTATTGTTATACCCTTGGGGAAGATACTTGGATCCTAAATAAAATCAGTCTAATAGTCCTTCAAGAATTTGTATGCTGGTAAGTACTAATTTTAATAACAGCAGTTTGATACAAATAATTTAACCGGTGGATCATATATATTACTACAACTGATACTACGATGTTATTATATGATGATGATGATGATGATGATGATGATGATGATGATGATGATGATGATGATGCGATTGAAGAAAATGATGAAAACGTTAATTGTTTTCCAACATTAACATTAGTTCCAATGTTAATATAGTAGTAGTAGTAGTAGTAGTAGTAGTAGTAGTAGTAGTCCCAATGCCAACGCTATTGCTTTGGCTTAAATTGACAGAGGTTTTGTCAGGTTCCTCATATATAACCAACACATAATACTGATGTGATGAACTTATTTTATACAGATTGCCTTTAAAGGTTATGATCAATTGCTGATAAGCCACTTTTTTCCTCAATATCTTGCTTTTAAACCCTCACTTTTGATAAAGTAACTGCAGAGAGAGAGAGAGAGAGAGAGAGAGAGAGAGAGAGAGAGAGAGAGAGAGAGAGAGAGAATCCTACAAATAGAAGCATGGAATATTTGATAATAAATGTCGATTTTCGCACAGCACTGGCAATGTGGCAATGTGTTTTTAAGTTTACTCACCGTGATACTGTTAACTATACGCGTATCTGTCATTGGTATCCAAACAGAAATTCATATAGAAGTTCATACGGTGATCCTGACTGTGGTCTTTGTAGATATTTCATCTCTTTGAAATCTAGGACTGTTGATAAATAATATAATACAATTTTTTAAAAAAATGGATGTAGTGAACCATGTGTTCATCTTTCTACCAACACATGACAGATGTCCTGAGGTTGATTAATTGATGACGTAATGTAGTATGCTCTGAGTTGTTTTGAAAACCAAAAGTTCTTTAGGATAGGTTTTGCTGAATGTACATTTAGAATGATTATATAATCGCTGCCTCTACAATGTCTTTATTTCACATTGGTGAACTGTTTATACTTCAATGTCCATTTTCAATGAATGCATCCACTTGTGATTAGATAAAATGTAAATGGAGAAGCTGAAGTGTGTGCACATTGCAGCACGCATTTACATTAAACGGTATCTGAAAATGTTATCAAAATGCAAACGATATCTTTTCACATGCTATGGAATCTGCTTACAGTGTTACACAGTCAAGGCATCCTGATGTTCGTCTATAGTTTGGTCTGCTTGTTTATGTTGTAATTCTGTTTATCGCAATAACTGCCGAAGAAATACACGAGTCGTAATCAGAGTTGATACCCAAGATGTAGATAGTTTCAGTTTCATTTTTATCCTGTTGGCATCTGTCATAGTTTTTTGCTAATATTTGCAAATTGGTGTTAGGGTCGTTGTATGTAAATAACAAAGGCAATGGACATCAACTTGATCTATAAAAGCAATTATCGTTCTGCTTCGGATCTCTTTGTGTTGGTCATCTATTCTTCATGCCTATATCAATGCATTCTTTCCAAGCTATTGTGCCTCAGTGTAATTCTTTCTTTCTAGTTTTTATTATTAGTTTTTCAAGTCCATAAAATTATATATCTTTTCAAGATAAGAAAATGGAAACCACCAAAGTATTTTAGGAAATAATCCAAAATGATGATGTCATTGTAACATTTTATCTGTAAATAGTTATGCAATTGCCGTTATAATTGTTGGTACCTGTGCACACTTTCATTTAATCCACAAGGCAATTGGTAAGTAGACATCACAAATTGTCCATGACAAGTATTCTAACGTTTTCTTTCTCTCGTATCCTCAATCAATCTTCATTTTTGCTGTATCCTTACAAAAGACATCTTTCTTTGTTAAATACATAATCTCTATAACAAACTGTCTGATAGTTTTAGACCTACAGATAACGATATGTTTCAAATTGTGAATTACAAAGTGAGAAAAAAGGTTTGTCAACGATGTTAGGCATTTAAGACAACATTAGCTGTTGACAACACACACACACACACACATATATATATATATATATATATATATATATATATATATATATATATATATATATATATATATAAAACTGGAATACTTTTATAATTAAAATGTAAAGTAAAAATATGCAATGGAAAACAAAAGTATCCACGGACAGACAACTCACATTCTTAGGTCCTTTTCGTTTAAAGCCTTATTATTTCTTGTTTACTTCTACTCCAGTGTCCCTGTTGTGTACATGCTTTTGTACGGCTGAATGACGGGAAAATCATGGATTGGAGTAAGGTGTACACGTGGATGGTCACTGCTGGCAAAAGCTGGCCTAGTTTATTGTGTTTGCTTACGATTTTAATGGTTATCCAATTTTAAGGTCACACTTTTAGGCTTTTAGTAGCCATTTAAACTAGGACTTGCCATTGGAAATGGGGTTTGTATTGACTCTATCTGTGCTTACTGACGGTCTGCTTCGTTAAAAATTTTACTTATTTATTGTATCCTATTTTTTGTATCGTTTCCTTTACTACTCTCATGATTGTATCGGTACTAATGACTGAATGCTATCGAGGTACAACACAAAATATTTAGTCAAAAATGACATTATGCAGATGCCATACATACGAATGCGATTGAATGTCGTAAAAGAAAATGATTCAGACAGATGCTACCAAAGACTGCAAAGCTTCGTTAGTTGTCTGGGGTTTTTGTTTTGTTGTGTTGTGTTTGCTTTGGAAGTGCACTGTACCTACATCTGTTATGTAACCTTTGTTAAAGAATTATCCAGACTAATGTCTATTTGTCTTTGACAATTATTGACACCTAATTTTTTTCAAAGATACTCTTGATATGCTAATCTGAAATGTTCCTTATAAATCTAATGCCTGATATCATATTTGACCCCCCCCCAAAAAAAACCCAACAAACAAATGAAAAATCTACAAGGAAATGAAACAGGTGTAAAGTATATACAATATGATAGTAAGTAAACAGTGTCGGGCCTATTTCCTCATGGAAGTAATCTCTTGTAGTTAAATACGTCTTCTTTATTTTGAAATTGGACTTATTGCTGTTTTTTATTTCCTCCTAAAATGTAGACAAATCGTCTTTTCACAGACCAAATGGATTAATATTTAATACATCCGGAAGGAAAGTAAATTTATATTTTGAGTAAATGGTTTTATAGACCCAAGTAATGAAGGAATCACCAGTTTACTGTGCAGAATTTAAAATATAATTGCATGTTCAGCAAGCTCCTTTACAAAAGAAAACAGCTCCAGTTGCCTCAGACATTCGATCCATAGTTGGTCTATTCGTGCTTCGCACAGCTGTAGCCTGCATGCATCGTTATAGCAGCAACCTGTTACATAACCAGTTTCTAGCTTTACTGAGGTTGTACCAATTGTCTTTACAGCTGATGTAAAAGGCAAGCTAGATGGATATAGTTATATACTAGATACAAAACCATTATTACTTTATTCCATATTTGGCACTTTAATATGAGTTTGGGTTGTTATGTACCCTTACGGCTATGGATACTGGTACTGATGCACTTTATTCCAGTTTCATCGGACGCCATGCACATTACTGGAAGCTGTATGTCACTTTAATAATTTTCATTAATGTTTTGGTTTGTCTTCAGTTGATACACTCTTTTGAAATATTATTAGAATTAATGCGACTGACAAAGGGAAGATAATTGCTTTGCTATAACCGCGTCTTGAGAGTACGAAATGTTTGGCATGGATCAGTGGAAGCAGTGTATTTCCTCGATACCAACATCGCCAAAGTAAAACTGTCATTTTAATTCCTCCTATTTTACCGTTCAACAAAAACGGTTTTAAGGTGAGGAAAGAGAGTTAGACATTTCTGATGCGGTGTTTTGGACGGAATATAAAGTCATTTGATTATCTTTAGAACTCATCATGATACATACTATATCATATATTAAAATGACCCCTGACTCTTTCCAAACACTTTTCATTTAATTACTTAGAAGATCATGGCTTAGATTCAAACATGTTCTGGCTATCTCAGAAAATGATTTATATTTTCTTTGACGAATTGATACTTAAGATTGCCTGTAAATGATAAATGTTTATATTTCTTTCTATCTTATTAATCCTGTCTCAATAGACCTGATTCAAAATCGTTTACTGTAACCGCTTGTTGTGATTATGCTTATGTATGGCTGTCGTCTTCAGTGTAACCGTTCTTACAAATAGCAATATCAGTTGTATCTGTCTACTTATATTAATTATTTTGTTTAAATTATGACTTGCTTCATGTTATCTTTTATTTTGTTTTGGTAATTTAAGTGAATGCGTATTCATTACTCTGTAATTTCTTTACTAAAGAATCCTCGTGGGATTTGTTTCAGACAGACAGACAGAGAGATAGATAGATAGATAGATAGATAGATAGATAGATAGATAGATAGATAGATAGATAGATGGATAGATGGATAGATGGATGGATGGATGGATGGATGGATGGATGGATGGATGGATGGATGGATGGATGGATGGATGGATGGATGGATGGATGGATGGATAGGTAGGTAGGTAGGTAGGTAGAGCAAAACATCTCGCTTTCTAGTCGCCAGTGTTACATCATATCATCATTTAAAGTTTAGAATCTTTAACATTTTTATTATAAAGTTTTAAAGTTCATTTTATATTTCATCTCATAAGTTTATATATGTACAACCAAAGTCCCGTCAAAGTTAACCTTACAATGAATCTTGTTTTGTTTTTTCAACAAACTGCTAGTTGTATAATTAAGATGGCAAATCAGTTTCACTTTAAACTATATTACTTGTGTCTTTAATGCGATATATGGAATAAAAATGTGATACACACATTCTGACGCCCTGTCTATAATAGCCTCGGATGGTTCGATACGTACCACAGTATAACGCAATTATATTATGAACCAACAAAACAATGTTCTGAGATATGGGACTGGCATCTTTCTGTTTAATTTTCGTCTGTCAATAAGCTCAAAAAAGACAACGGTCTGCCATTGTAAATCACCTCCGCTAGTCAAGGTTCCTATATGCTAACCTATCTACACCTTAGTTGTTCAATCCAATATTTCAGTGCTTCGGGTCTATGAATTTCATGGAATGCATTGGCAAAGGAGGATCGGTCGTGAAATCCAATATATGCAAATAGTACAAAGCACGAAATATCGGATGGAGCCGGTAACGTGAGAATATGTAAATATATCGAAACCTTTGCTATCGAAGAAAATTATAGATATAAATAAAAACATTCATTCACTTAGCACTAAGTAAAACACTTTTTAATAGTCAGGATTTTGTCTGACACGTTCAAAATAGGTTTGTGCGAATGTCTGTTACATGAATGATAAAACAAACCTTCTCAACTGCCCACACAACTTATATTAGAAAATGAAGTATCCGGTATGATACGATATAACTTGATTGGTGATCTCCTTTTTCTAACGTTGTTCATAGAAATAAATTGCAAGTTACGGTTTGTTCTCATCACAAGCCTAAGAATCATGTAAAACGTTACATCTGATCTATATATCAGAAATATTTGGAACTCACGTCAGGAATAAATTAGAAATCTACTGTATATATCCAGTGTAACAATGCACATACTTGATGTCAGTCGCATTTAATACGGTTAGACACTTCTTTGTTATTGTCCCACTTTTCCAAAGGAGATGCCTCTGAATCAAATGTTGACAATCCCAAGGAACGAGTCGTCGATTCGAAAGTTTTTCTATAATATCTCTTTTCGGCAATATATTGAGATGTATAGGCCACCTGTGTGACGGTAGACGTTGCTTTAATTTCTTACCTCCAAAATGCAGTATGATATTTGTTACTCTGAAATGTCTAGGAGTCTCTCGAGGATTTATAAATAATTTTGAAGCTTTTCTGTGACTTGTCAACTTCTTCCAGCAATTACAGCATTTTCTATCTTGCATGGTTTGTTTGGGTTTCTTTTGTGTTCTATTTTTCTTGTTGAGACTCATGCTCTCATTGCAAAGAATCTTGAGTTTGTGATCATATCTTGTTTGCTTTTGGTTTGCGTCTCAAATAGATATTAAATGTACACATGAGATTGTTAAATTATTCAATAATCGGTCCTTTGTATATACCTGACTCGGCATTGCTTGTACTGAATGTCAATGATATTCATTGTATTTGAATAGTTAACACATTTTTACTTGCGATCACTCACCTTCTTCCATAAGGAAGCATTAGGCTTGGTTTCCCTTTTCTGCTAAATGCAAGTTATCAAATGACACGTTTATGCTAGGATTTCGCTTTACAGATGCAAAGTTGACAAGATAATGTATGTTAGACAATGAATCTTTTTATCTAACCCGTGTGATAGTGTTGTAGCTCGAGGTTAATTCCTAATGACATAAAATGTAACTAACGCAGCATAAAACCATTGCATAAACTTTTGGAGTTTTCGGGGACTGTTGCCGGGAATGAAATATCCTATACTCAGTGAACCTGATTAAATTACTTGTGTTTCGAAATGCATGTGCATCTCACCACATCGGTATTTATCGAGCTGTGTTTCGTGTGATGTTGTGTGTGTTTATGTGTTTGTGTGTGTGTGTGTGATTTATATTTTTAACGTAGCTTTAACAATTTTTAAGTCATATCGCTACGATGTCATTTGCAGTGTGACAGTCTATAATGATGTCTAGCACTCGGCATCATGCCTTAGACATGTGGCATGATGAACCACCCAATCAGATTTTCCTGACACTAGTCCAGCCAGTCCTAACACTAACCTCTTAATGCTGAGCGCCAAGCGAGGCAGCTGTTAGTACCAGGTTTTAGTTTTTGCTATGACTCGGCCGGGGTTCGACCCTATGACCTCCCGCTTCCGAGGCGGACTCTTTTGCCACTCTGCCACCGGAGCGGTCGTGTGAGGTTTTCTTAGGATGACAAATGTCGTTTTCCCATTCATTTTGCAAGAATGTACCATAATGTTATAGTTTTTGTAGCAAGCCTATATAGATTACAGTCATATCTGAAGCTACTCTTGGTCTTACCCGAAGTGAACCTTTAGATTACCAAGAATGAATTAGCACTTCATTGTCTATAGTACTGTATACGACGTGTAGCACTGCGTATGCCGCGATTCAATACGGGTTAATGTGACTGGACAGTGAGAACTTTGCAACTATATTAACCAGTCTCTCAGACTGCAAACGTCAAAATTAATGATTTTGATGTTAAGAGCTTGCATGTTATCCAGCGGTAGGTTACTCGAAGGATGTCGTGTTTCAATATGAATCGTGACATGATAACTTGTAGTTGTATTAGACAACGACTCGTATGCTGCATTATTGTGGTAGGTAGTGATTCCATTTGCTATATCACAGAATGCAGGATAACATTATTTATTTCATGCCAACTTTTATATCTGATGTGGGGAGACTTTTGTATTTGATTTTGGGATGGTGTATTTTTTTCTTTCAAATCCTATCATTGATTTATTGATTGTATATAAATTAACTATTACATTTATGTCAATTTATCACCTAGTTTCTAAAAATAGGTACTTTAAGATTTTATTTTATGTGAACGGTGATAGTCATAGTGTATCGGCCACTATGCAATAAATTAGAGACCTCGCCATTGTTCTAATTTCAAGCCTACGAAAACATCATGAATATATTTGGCTTTTTATCTGCGACTCAGAGGCATGTTACAAGGCCATTAAAATTGAAATAAGCGGCCCACTGTGTGTACCCTACATATGATCAGATATTCAATGTGTCAGTAATATTTAATGGGATTTGACAGGTAACATTTTGGTTTCTATCATTCTAATTCTCCAATGGGGGAGGCGTCAAAATTAATTTAGTGTATGCCTTAAGATATCATCATTGAGCTGGAATCTTCTAGATAACATCACTCTTTACAATGGTGACAATGACTGCTTTAGTTAGATTATTTTATTGGGTGTAGCGACAGCAATAACGTAGTAGCTAATGTTACAATGTGAATTTCATTATTTTTCCTGATATACTAAGTTTCGTGTATTTCTTGTTTGTTACAAACCACGAATTTAAAGACCGAAAGCAGGGATTGTACTTAATAGTTCAGATCCAGTGGGTTGAATGCTGGAAAGCAAATTTATAAGTGCAAAACGTTGCGAATTTCTGCACAGTTGTCCGTATTTTTCGGTCTAAAATTAAAGAATATCAAGATCTCCAGACTCAGAATTATAGCTACTGCTCACCGCCGGCGTATTTTTATTTGGTTCTGGTACTGCCAAGGATTATCGGGAATCAGATAAGTGTCAATTCGGACCTGCTAGTCTTATATCAAAGGATGTCACACATATTAGAATATTGTATCTCCAGTATGACAGTATATGTTTTACTATTTACTGGCTGTGCAATTTTATACTCTAGGCTGCAACAGACTGCTAATAAATATTTAAATGTTGGAATAGCAAATTATTAATTTCTTCGTCCTTGATATTTAGGCTAATTTCCAAACTTTTGTGTCTGTGTCAACCATTGTAGTCACGACCCAAAATGATAGGGCCATAAATAAATATGTCTCGTCTAAAAATGGAACTTACCATATAACTAACGAACCTCTCAAATATGATTAGTCCGTCAAACTTGCGGTCCTTGAAAAACAAATTGCACACAACTACAATTAATTTTTTTTAAATTCTAAATGTGTGCTTTGTGATGCCTTTCGTTCACAAAATAGTCACAGTATATGGTTACATAAAATGTGGCTAAAATCTATTTAAAAGTCATTTTCCTGGTTATAACAAAGATGCAAATATCAGCATAAAAAAACAACTGCTTTAATTCTGGCATGCGAAATAATGTAATGAAACTATAGGAATCTCATGGTCTTCATTTTTGGTGATGGTTGCATAGCAAATACAGTTATGTCATAAATTCCTCCTATTTAAATCAAAGTCAACTATTCTGATGTAGTTGCATATATATTGTGCAGTCCGTTGTCACGTGGTTATCAATATCGCTTTTACTTTAAGGCGATGTAGCTCAGTGGCTGGCTTGTTAAACTTTAAGAGAATAAGAGTACAGGGTGTGATTGTCAGACCAGACTTGGTTCGCTGTCGTGTTGTATCCTCAAAATAAATAATCTACTCTGATTTTATCACAAAACAATTACTAAAGTCCAATGACAAAAAAAATAAAGCGGTCTTGGCTCAACTAAACCAGAAATTTGATATGTCTCTGATGCACAGCCGTGACAGTTTACTTCAAAACTTATATCATTTTCTTTATTGTTTAATTTTTTTCTTAATACGACTGTGTCCTTGTTAAAGTCACTTGAATTTTATATTCTACGTTATGTTCTCTTGTTATCGTGTTTGTTTCGTACTGGGTCTTTATTGGTAACGGCTTTGGTTATATTTTCACGCATTTTGAATTCTTCAAGATACAGCAGTAATTCCTTTTACACTTCATTATCTTTGTGCAATAAATTGGGCTTCGCGTATCCTCTGATGAACAATTTGCAGTAAGAACATACCAGTAAGGTGGTTAATAGAGCCCTTTATCCTGATTTAAACCCTCGGAGTATAGGGAAGAATTGTTCTTATTTCTTCATCGTTCAATGATCCACAATACTATCAAAGGCTATTATGTTCCCATGGATTTGACCCAGAGACCGGTAATCGGCAGGGGGGACTTTGTTCCTTCAAGATGTAGTATAGCATATCGTTTGATATCACATGGCGCGCGGGTTTGAAGGGAGAATGGATCTGACCGTGGAGTAAATACAATCCGTGAATAATATGCCTAATTTATCTCTGTCATAATGAAGTCGTCATCTTATTGTATAATCTTGAAATTAACTTCTCAAACTGTTCAGCTACTTTTGTTATTACTGTGACTTTAGTCAGCATACTGTGTGCGATGAGCTCCAAGGTCATAGTAGGATGACCAAGATTTCTGAAATTTTTAAACAATTGAAGACCTTGAATCCAACAGATAACGCAACCTAGAAACCAGATCCATTAAAAAGCAACCAAATTTGTTTCGTTTTTGTTGATTATAATGAAACTGTAACACATAATAGGCTACATCAGTCAAATGAAATATGAGCTAAGCGCCTTAACCTATTATTATTATTATTATTATTATTATTATTATTATTATTATTATTATTATTATTATTATTGTAATCGTCTTTATCATTGTTGTTTTTGTCGTTGTTTTAGAACCTAATAATTATGAAACATACAGTAATTCGAAATTGTATTATGACATTTCCTCTGAATATTAACATCTATATCCAAAATATTATTCCTGGTCAAATTCTCACAATGTCTCTCTCATTATTTTACACACAAAGTTTAAAATCACTTTCAAACTAATTGGTCAAGTATATTGACCTTTTATATTTGAAAAATTAATTTAAAGAATTAAATAGGAAACATTTTTATCTTGTTTGTTGAAAAAATGCGCAAAATTGTAAACACTGAAAATTTTATATCGAAGAAAAATGTCTTGATGCGTCAAATAACCTAACAAAAAATTGAGAGGATACTTAAATATTCCTCATAGGCAATGCTTCTTTATAATTTAATGATGTGATATGTTAAATATAACAAGAATCATTAGTCAGTCTCCTAATGGAACTTCAAAGTTGTAAAAGTTCAAAATAAATCAAACTAAACATTTGAAATTATACAAGTGATGACAATAAAAGTGAACTCTGCTCTGAATGTAAACTTAAAAATTTTATATAAACTATAAAAGAAACAAAAAAGGTATATGTAGTTTATACCTTACTTTATGATAGCAACAAAGATAAAGTGAAAGAGAAAATTATCTCATTTTCATAGTCCAAGTAGAAGATAACTTAAAAAAGTGCAGTTCATTGCTTTATTCGCTCCAGAACAAATAACTAGAAATATTGCAAATAAATGAATTAAAATTGTGTTGATATAGGCATATAAAACAAAGATTCATTTTGTATCTTTAAAACAACTCTCTGTTTAAGTATGTTTGTGTGTGTGTGTGTGTGTGTGTTCAGGCATTTACTTTAAAGTGTAATCTTTTTAAACAAAATATTATTGACAAATATAGACATAAATTTATATAGCTTCCCGGTAATGGCACTTGACCAAAGAGATTAATAATGCAACAACTGGATAGAGGCATTTATCTTTAAAATTTTCTAAATATCGTATAGAAGTCGCGTTTATTGTAAAATGATCATATTAAAGCTATAAATTGTATACATATGTATGTAGGTATTTGTGTAGATATGTTTGTATGTGTGTCTATATGTATGTATGTAATAAAATTTGAGAGTATCTTCGATATCATGCACTTTTCCGTTAAATTCGTATCCAGACAGACAAATCTGATCTTGTTTGTCTGTACATAACTCAGGGTTTTGAAATAGGTCGATATAGGTCCGAATAGGTAAGAATGTCATGTTATGACAGCCATGATATGCAGTGACAACTGGGCCTTATAGGTCGCTACAGGTATACGTCCTTGTTGTGGTTTAATTACATGGTACGAAATTTAACTCTCGCAATAATTGTCATCAGGAAAGAAAGCAAACCTAGTTAATCTAATTTTCTTTGTCGACCAATGTCTTCTTTTGTCTCTTTTCTCTAGCTTTTTACTTACAGAGTTTCTGTCATTTCTTATTTATTCAATCTAGTGGGGTTTTTATCTGTATTACACACATGCTTCTTTTACAAACAATATCTAATCGCTTCAATATAACTCAAGTATTCATGCCACTGTCTAACCATATCTTTGTTTCTTTACTTATATGTGCGCTTGCTGACCTCTCGATCTGTGTTTAAAACCTTTTCAGTTTATATCATTGTGATATATATATATATATATATATATATATATATATATATATATATATATATATATATATATATATATATATATATATATATATATATATATATATATATATATATATATATAAGTCCACTTATCTTGTTGCGGTTTTGAAAAGTATTTTAAAATGAGGGAAACATATTCTTGTTTATGTACATAAATTCTTGGCCATAGTCTTGGAGTGTGGTGAAGTCACACGAAGCATACACTTCACTGGCTACAAAATCAGTTTTGAAGTAAAAGACTTAAGTCATTAATGAGGCAACGTAATTTTATTTTGCACGACCGATTTCCCGTAAACTAAAAGGAGTTTAATTGTAGAGACTTTAACATACCTGGGACGCTGCAATTTATATAAAAATTGCAAAGTTAAAAATAGCAACAACCAATTAAAAACAAAAACAAGCAAAGGCACAATACAAAGTTTATTTGAAGATACAAGTAAGGTATCTAGGCTAAATACTGATTAGTTTTCACCTACTAAATACCGGATCTTGCTGAATGCAAAATGCAAGTCCTAACAGGAATGTTTAGAAAACGTCAATCCTTAATCTGTGCTTTCTGGTACATGCAGAAAAGCAAAAGTTGTTCGCACACAAGCCTGGATGCAGTGCCACAGGTAATCACATACAAGATAGCTTTTCTCTGATGGTACAAATGTTGTAATGAACTCTTAATCAACAATAAACGCATATATATATATATATATATATATATATATATATATATATATATATATATATATATATATATATATATATATATATATATATATATATATATATATTGTCATGGGTCTTCAAACAAAGACGTATAATGTCAGTTCTGTCCAGGTTCAAAATTCTGGGAAATTCATTTTGGCTGTGACGCACGTTTACACACACACATACATACACACACACACATACACACACATACACACACATACACAAAAGCTCATCGTACCACAGGGAGCATAAAAAGTATTGTCAACGCTATTTGACATGATTTCAACGAATTAATCAAGCGTTGGACGGCTGCAATTTTTATTCAGCGTTGTACGCAATTTTGTGTGCGTTATACTGTATAAAAGAAATTAAACATCGGACAGGCGCTTATACCTACACACACACACACACAACATACACACACACACACACACACGTTTATGGTCATAGCAGTAAGTTATGCACAAACATGTAACACGTGGTCCTCGAGTGATAAAGATTTATCACAATTCAGTATACTATCTGATTGACATAGGAGTTTATTGCGCTTGAAGTAAGGATTAAATGTGTGTTTAATATCTGAACATCTGTACAAAGTGGCAAAATATCAGATACATTTTTTTTGCTTATAGCTGATGTAATTGCTACTTTAGTGAATACGCATCTTCATATGGGAGGGTAAAATTTAAAAACAAATGTTTCAAACTGTTTGTAAATCTTGTGTATTCTTTCACAGTGGTTCTGAATGGTGCACAAAAATGCAACTCACATTAGGATACTTTGTATTGCATCTTGATATCAGCAGTGAGGCAGGCATTCGAAAAAAAATAAGATTAAATGTCAAGAGTGAAAGATGTCTCATCAATTCAAGTCAATTCAGTTTCTATCATTTTGCGTCTTTGTTCCGTAAAGTGCAAAAAAGAGAAGAAAACAAAAGGAAAAACATATGGCCGTTAGAAGAACGGTGTTTAAATCATATTGATGGCTGGCAGATGTAATTGTCAGATCGCATATATCTCCCTTATCTGACGGAATATTATCTGTGATTATCCAATAGTCACACAAATTGCGCTTGAAATATATAACGTATCTCCTTTTGCTTGACTAGTCGGTACATTCCTGACATCGTTGATATTGGAATCTAAAGAGCCACCAAACTAAAGTACTTCAATCGCTATTCAGAGAAAGGAATGTTTGCATCACAGTAAATATCGTATTTATAGATGTTCCCAAGTGATTAAAAATTTCTTTGGAAACATCCATTCAATTGTAAGCACGATCCGTAGGAGTCCAAGGATCCCAGATGTGCTGCCATTCCACATACACATATCGGAACACATAGGGACGTACTCGGACAGAAGTGGTATGATAGCAACGATTGAGTCATCACTGCGGTATATATATATATATATATATATATATATATATATATATATATATATATATATATATATATATATATATATATATATATATACACACGTATATGTGTGTGCGCGCAGGGGATTAGTATTATCAAAGCAACCAGTAAATATTGCTTAGGACTCCATTAAAAATCTTTCTTTTCTTTTCACTTGATACTATATGCCGTCTTCTTCACATTTTCAGATGGATAAACAAAAAATGGAAAATACATGCTCCCGTTGTGATAGGTGTTTTCGATGGAAGGCAATACCAGACTGTGTTAAACGAGATCTTTTCAATATATGGGACTTCTTCCCGTGTCCACCGCCAGGATATGACAAAACCAGAACACTTTTGGAGTTGGACTGGACGAGGCGAATGGGACGCAAGGATGGTTGTGAAGCGTTGAAACGCGTGGCCTTAAGATGTGGTGTTGATTTAACAAATTTTAATCTCGTTCACTTAAGCGTGCCGGAATGTGACGGATTATTTCCGACTTACTTCGAGTGTGGAATTTATTGTATGATAGCGGTAGCACTGGCTCTTGTATTCTGTTTAGTTGTGATTCTTCTAATTGTGGTCTGTTGCAGATACGTGTAAGTATAATTCTCTCTCTCTCTCTCTCTCTCTCTCTCTCTCTCTCTCTCTCTCTCTCTCTCTCTCTCTCTCTCTCTCTCTCTCTCTCTCGTTTTGCTATTGTTTTGGTTTGTTCAAGTGCTAATTTGGAATAACATTAAAAGTTGAATAAAAGCATGTATTTCAGAATCAATTTGTACATTAGGATATATATGCGTATGAATGGGTCAATGTTATATCTTGTATCTTGTATCAAATATCAGTGGGCCAAAACAAGACTTTATTACCCTTGGGTTATACGGGTTATACGGGTTACAACATAAAAGGCATATAAGAGAAAAACCCATGAATATAGCATTTCATGTTTTTGCATAATGCTTAACAGGAATTACAAGATTCTGAAAACACAATCTACAAATCTGCAAATATTTTTTAAAGTCATTTAATACTTGTTTTCATTACTTGATCATAAATATTAATCCTGGAAGCGTCAGAATAAGGTATAAAAGTTCTTTGATCATGAACATACGAATATGACGGAAGACCGTGATATTCATCCCCTATTTCATGAGACTGACAGCGAGTGCAGTATCTTTCGCTGTAAGTAACGCTAGCCCTTCTACCAGTTTAAACAGGAACATGATTTGCAGTTCTAATTATAATAAAAGAATGTTGTATAATTTTGGTAATGAGAAAAAGATCTTTTCTAAATCCAACCTAGTTTTAAATAACCTGTAATCATGACCTTTAAAATGTATTAATGTTAGCTGTCAAAGTTTGTGTGTAGTTATCTTTTTTATTCGTTGTTGTACCGAATTTGTTAACCATTTAACCGACACAAAATTTTGATTTTGTCATACGTAGCATAACTCATCATCTAATATAGATTTTACTTTAAGTAATCATTTATTATCAACGGAATTATCACTATAATGCTTGTATGAGAGCAAATACATATGATATGTTTTGTTCATTCCTACTGTCCAGTATAGCCCAGTAGTTTGATTATTATGAGACTTTTTTAATGTTGATAATTAAGGAGAAACAACCAAGTTAGCCGTATATCATATATATTGGTGTACATTTTTTATAGTCAGTATGCTGCTGAGGAAAGAATGAATAGGTTTTTTACGACTGTGTCAGATTTCACGGATCCCATATTTCACAAATATATGTTGAAATCGATACAATGGTTTGATCGAACAGTTTCAAGAGTATATTGCATATCAAAATCGTCATCAGCGTAACATTTCACATATTGACAATGACAATATGTTTGGCATGTGTATAGCGCATACTCTACACCTATTTACTAGTTAAACATGTTCAAGATTATTTAGAAATAATGCAAACAATTATATATATATATATATATATATATATATATATATATATATATATATATATATATATATATATATATATATATATATAGTTTTCCCCTTGTTTTACACTTTTCTCACATGAGAAGGAACGAATAAGACTTTGAACTATCTTCATATGAGTAAACCAGACAAGACCTTGACCTATCTCCCAGAATTGGAAGAGGTGCATGCAGGAAAGACGCAAACATGTTTTTACATGTCACTGATACTCTTAATTGTTGCTATCCTGAAAATTTCTAGAATAACAAGCTGCCTAACGTCATCCCTGGGGACGTATGTTTTCCAAAACCGCCAGGAACATAAACAAGTTCTATTTAAATCGAAAATTGTTTTTTGCATTTTGTAGCGTCGCTTATACATGCAAAAATTCCTGGGTCAGTTAATGTAATTTTCATACTTTTGCAAGACGTATATACATTTTCAGCGTCACACTACTTATGCTACCTTATTTTCGTGCCATTTTCGAAATAGTTCCGTCTCCTTGCGCTGTCAACATTTTTGATAACATGTCAACCATTTGCATCCAGTTCATTATAGATGCAGGTTAACGCAACTGCATCCACTCTTCTCTTAACTTTTTTTTAATAGGGATTTTGCATTATATTAACTGGCAAATTTTTGTTTCAAACCATACTTTAAAGAAAGCGCTGATGTCTTTAATGTTACGGCTACTGGAAACGTTTATGGAATCGATTTTGTATCGTGTATTCACGTTCTGCTCGTGCATTGTTACAAACTTTATTGATGCTTAAGATAATAATCTCAGTTTAATCGCTTGGATTGCCCCTACGGTCAGTGCGGAATATAGTCATGAAATTATATGCCGTATGATCCGTAAATTATCAGGTTTTATTAAAATCCTTCAGCACATTGTAAAACAGATAAATAGAAGCGAGAATGGCAAGCATTTTATGTTCAAAAGTTGATTCAAATATTATTTGGAGACATTCAGTTACGAGGAATATATGCATACAACAGGAATTTTATTAGTGAATTTTATTTGACCGAGTCCAGAATTTCAGAAACTAACATTAAAATATATCAAATATTTCTTGTTATAGTGATAAAGTGTACAAATATACCATTGATATCGTTCAGCTGAAGTCTCCCGAGTGCAGCAAATATATTGCATCGCAACCAGTTAATTTGAGATCATCGATTGCTAAACTATTTTATTGAAATCAATAGTTTAGGTCTCGTACTGAAGTGAAAACGCCTTTTTCAGATAATGCAACTCTTTCTTAATTGAGTAGATTATTTGTACTTATTCATTATTTTTTATATTTCTTTGTTAATCTGTTTATTTATAAAAAAAAAAAAACTCGTCGTTCACAAATTGACAGGATTTAAAAAAATATTGTACTAATTTACTCCGACCCCATGTGGCACTCCTTTGCTTGTGTTATTGGCTGACTGATCGATGTCGAATAACGTCCTGTTCGGCCCTTCAGTCAGTCGCGCACGTGTGTGTGTGTGTGTGTGTTTGTGTGTGTGGTTTGGATTTTTAACAGAGCTTTAACAATTCTGCAGTCAATTCGCTACCATGTCGGCAGTGTGGTAGTTTATAATGATATCTAGCACCGGGGCATCATGCCACAGACATAGCATGATGTCCTAGCCCAATGGTCCCCAACCCTTGGGCCGCGGACCGGTACCGGCCAAGGATCAATTGGTACCGCGCCGCCCAAAGATCATTAAATTATTTCCATGATATTTACTGTGGTGTATATCTCAGATTTGTACGACTTGCCATGGACGAGAAGTTAACCAGGAGCTGAGAGATGTATCCTAAACCCGCACCAATACCGTGCATGCGAAAAATATCGTGATATCGGTCGGTTTTAGGTCACGTCTGGAGATGAGCGGCTTTGGTGGAGATAAGGTGTGTATCACTCTTCTCTCTGTTCAACGGTACTTTTTTAAGAGTGCTTGGTGTACGTGTATATTGTGTTTGCTTAAATTTAACCCACAAATTAGCAAAAATGAGTACGAAGCAGACGTCGTTATAAAGTTTCCTTGGCAAAAAGAAAAGGCCCAGTGAAGAGACAGAAGAAGAGCCTTCAACATCAAATAAACATAAAACTTTTAACAGCCAATACCATGAGTCCTACTTAAAATATGGATTAATCGGGACAGGTGATTCCCACACACCAACCCCACTCTGCATAGTTTGCTGCGACCAGCTCTCTAATAAAGCAATGAAACCTTCAAAACTGCTTCGCCACTTGAACGCTAAACACTCTGGATTAAAAGACAAGCCACTGTCTTATTTTGAAAGAAAAAAAATGAAGTGGGTACACGAAGGACAGAAGAAATATTTGAGGGTCACCACATCAATAAAGAAGAATGTACTGAGATGATCATATTTGCTGGCTAACCGTATTGCTAAGGCTAAAAAGCAATTCACTACGGGTGAAAAATTGATCCTGCCCTCCACTAAAGACATTTGCCGTGAACTTCTAAGAGAGGCTGCTGTGGAAAAGACAGTACGGGTGCCTTTGTCCCCTAGCACTGTGACTAGACGCATTGAGAAAATAACCAAAGACATTGAGGCACAATTGTTGGAAAGGATTAATACATCACCGTGGTACGAACTCCAGGCTGACGAGTCTACAGATATCGACAACAAGGCAATACTACTTGTTTATATGCGATATCTATATCAGGAGGATGTGCATGATGATTTGTTTTGTGTTCTATCTTTGCTAACCAACAAACACAGGAGCAGAATTGTTCATGTCACTGGATGGTTATATCAGGACAACTAGAAAGGTCCTTTTGTGTCGGCATATGCACAGACGGAGCTGCTGACATGACTGGAAGACTGTCTGGTTTAACTGCTCGGATTAAGGAAGTTGTATATGAGAATGAATCTATGCATTGTATCATTCACAGGGAAATACTGGCAAGCCAATAAAATGTCACCGGAATTTAACAGCGTATTGATTGATTTCGTTAAAGTTATTAACCACATCAAATCACACGTCCTTGCGCCTGTTTCAGCAGCTTTGTGAGGAGACGGACGCAGAGCTCAGATGTCTTTTTTATACACAGAAATAAGATGGTTATTCAGAGGAAAATCGCTAACCAGAGTATTTGAATTACGAGGGCCATTGCAAAGATTTCTCTCAGAAAAGAAGTCAACTCTGGCAGCACATTTCAGTGACAAGGTATAGGTCGCAAAACTAGCTTACCTGTGTGACATAGTCAGCCTGCTCAAGGAACTCAATCTGTTTCTTCAGTGGAAAATGACAACCTTTTTCCAGTTGGCAGACAAATTAGCTGCATTTAAAGTCAAACTGGAGTTGTTGGGACGGCGTGTGAACTGAGGCATTTTGGATATGTTTCAGACATTAGCAGGCATTTTAGCCGATACTGAGACTGAGCATTAATTCTCTCAGTTGGTGAACGATCGCGTGTCTTTGCTTTGAAAAGAGTTCGAGCGCTACTTCCCAGCCATAACAGACCCACGAACTGATAAGTAAAGGATCTGCGACCCATTTGTCAAAAACCAGGCGAATCTAGCATGTCTGTGCAAGAAGAAGATCAAACGCTGGAGATTGATAATGACGGCGGCCTTAAAACTACGTTCGAGAAAACAACTCTGCCGGTGTTCTGGATTAAAGTCATGGCGAAATACCCCGAGATTGCCACCACCGCACTTAAATCCCCATTGCCATTTCCGACATCCTATATGTATGAAGCGGGTTTTCTGCAGTAACAGCAAACAAAATAAAACAACGGAATAAACTGGACATAAGCAACACACATTGTCTCCTATTACCCCCAGATGGAACCGTCTCTTTGCAAAGAAACAAGTTCAACGTTCTCATTGATTTAGCGTTCTAGTGAGTTAATATGTTAAATCACTTTATATTCATTTTTTTGGTGTAGTATTTTATTTTGAAGGCATGTTTAAATACAATTAAATTATAATTATTAAATTAAAGCAATCTAAAATATAAACAATCAACGTCCATTCCCCCCCCATCTTCAGCGGACCGCGGTAAAATTATCAAAGGTTGACCGGTCCGCGGCGATCAAAAGGTTGGGGATTACTGTCCTAGCCAATCACACTATCCTGACGCCAGACTGACACGAATCTCTTAATGCTGAGCGTCTGGTAAGGTAGCTGTAAGTACCGTTTTTTATAGGGCTAGGCTGGGACACTCTAACCCCTAGGCGGAGTCTTTTAACCACTAGGCTACAGGATCGGTCAGTCATTTAAAACCGAACCAGTTATATTTTCTCTCACTTACCTTACAACATTTCTTTGGAAGTCACCATAATCAGCCTCCCTCATCCTTATCAACAGGTGGCGAACATAATGTCTGATCATTGGTGATGGTTTAGCATAATATGTGTTGATATTTACGATTTAGTTACCTTTTTTGGTTCTGTTCATACATGCTTAGTAATTCGAAGCTCATAAACGTTTAATAATTTGGAGAGTATTATGTTTATTTAAAAATATTATTTTGTATGTTGGTAATGAATTTGTAGAACATTTGTCGGAGTTTAACTTGAGGCCTTACTCATGGAAAACCATCCTCTATATAATATATACGATTTAATTGTGCTTAAATTATTATATTTGTAAAAACAGTTAAATCAAACTCACTTTTTATCATTAAAGATACATATTAATTGCATGTTGCATGTTTGTTGATACCATAGAAGTAATCCTATCCTACCATATGTTCCCTGAACAGACTTCATTTGTTTACCAAAATATAAGAAAATTTATTTTCAAAGACGTGTATAAAATACACTACACGTTCAGATTAAAACGTGTATAAAATACACTACACGTTCAGATTAAAGTAGATTTTTAAAAATCTTATTCATTACCAGCCATAAATGAATATTTTTTTGAAATTTCATGTCCGTTATGAGCATTTTGTTGAAAAATTGTATTGAGAGACTTAAAAATTGTACTATTGATGTATCTGTATTTCTATTCACTTTCATCAGGGCGCGGATTACGAAATAATTCGAAATACCACCCAACAAACTGATAATAAAATTATTGGTTTACTATATTTTCCGGTTCCATTTCAGGTCCAGTAAAGTCTCGAAACAACACGGTTTATTTATGGATAAAGTAAGAGGCAAACTGGTCAGTTAAAAAATGCGTTGATAACATCGAAGGACTTGACCTGGAAATCAAAATAACTATTAGCTTGAATTTCATGATTAGCCAATCAAAACTGGTTTATGACTGCGTCCAGTCTTTCTCATTCTTCCCGGAATTCATTTACGTTGAAGAGTTGGAACATAAGAGGTTTCAGAAACATACAGATGGCGGGATCTGTTAAGAACAGCTTACCCACCTAATGATTTGAATTGTTATCAGAGATTTTATCGTCCTTAGCCGCCTTTATTTCAGTGGACAATAATGAATGGTCAAAAGGTGTTGCCTTTATTGTTCCAAAACACAAGAAAAGATGTGTCTCAAATGATTAATGATTAAAATAGAATGTTTTCGACGGTTCGGAAATTAAACCATTACACTTTTTCTAATAGAACTAATGGTATTCTAATCATTCTATTTTTTCAGGAAGTACATTAATGAAACTTAATTAATCGATCTGCCCGCTATTATCAATGGATATCAATGCTTTCCTGGGATGTTTCTAAACATTCGGATACATTAATAAAGATGTGCTAAGTAAATAAATATTTTAAAACATGACGGATGTAATTAAAGAAAAAGAAAGATATGAAAAAGAAGAAGCCTTAATTTCCTATTGTCCGCATGCCATCTCGTGTCGAGTTCATATGTCATCATTTTACCTTTATTTCGCTTTGTTATCTTTTATTCTTTGTTCAAATATTTATTTATTTTACACATCTTTCGATGTCCGCGAATATTCCGAAATGATCGAAGATAGCTTTAATATCTAATCTCCCAGGATTATTTTTTAAAATTTATTATGATTCATTGTTTGTTTCACGACTTCGTCATTTAATTAAAATATCTATATTACTGTAGTGGAAAAGCTCCTGGTTTTTACCATTTTAGGTGCGGAATAAGTATTGTGTGGTCATCACTAATAGTTTTGCATGACCTTTTTAGTACTACAAACAATTAGGAAATTTGCATACATTAAGGTCTTTTTCAACAGTTCCAGAAATATCCGATATGAAGAATGTTTCATTCCGGATACGAAGAACAACGCAGACGATAAAACTTCACACAGTCCTTAATACTCAACCTGTCATCCCAGATATAAAATTGACAGTGGAATATTTTCCAGATAGTAACAAATGAGATATCAACATTCATTTTGTAGCTCAGATAAATTAATCAACTTGATAACAATTGATCTTTGCAAGCAGAATTCAATATGGTCTGAAATATTGCATTTTTATCGCTCTTTTTCTTGGATACGTTTTTCATGTATCAATTTACATAATGGTACAATTTACATAATGGTTTTAAAAATTATATTGATCTTTAGGCGAGGAGGTTAAAGTTTTCGTCCGACGCTTCCGTAGCTACGCTCAAAGTATTTTGAAAAATGAATATGAATTTTCAACAGGTAATATTAACATCTCTAATTTTATCACGGTTTCATTATTACATTATATTTCCCAATGCAAAGCTTAAGATATTACGCCAAATGCTGACCAAAACTGCAAATCTAAAAATAATCTGTCCACATATGCATATCTAAAAATAATTTGTTCAAATATGCAAATCTAAAACTAATCTGTCCTGCAAAATATCCGACCTTTGGAAATCAACAGTTTACTCTTCGACAAAGTGGACTTGGCAAAAACATAAAACCTGGAAACATCTTTAATAATACTTAAACTAAATAAATGTTGAAGATATTTATGCATTTGTGCAAATAGATAAAACTAAAACATTTATTTAAATTAATTCTTATGTACTCTAATTTGGGGTTTATAGTCTCTGATTGTGTATTAGAATTCACATCGCTTTGATATACTCCAAAATATAAGCATAAACTGAGCAAAGAGAAAAAGGAAAGAAAGCAAATTGCGTGCTACTATCTATTGTTTGGATTTACTTATCCTTGTTTCTAAAAACCAAATAGGTGCGTTAAAGATTGAGAGTATACTTAACGACACTTCGTCAAGATGGCGAAGCGGTCAAGTTGTATTTTTTATAACTGTATAGTTTAGAGCTAACAACTACCAAAGTTTGGGCCCCAAAAAGTGCATACCTCTTAAGCCAGCGATCGATTTTTTTTAAAATTACATATCTGGTGATTGAAAATGTATAATATGTATGGTGTGTCCATTTTGGTTCAAAAGTTTCAAAGTAACTTAATTTTTGAGTCCGTGTTAACGATGTTTCCAACTGATAATTTTCTTTCTTTTTCTTAGAATTTCAAAAATTCATAGCAAAGAATTTAACTTTTACTTTGGAAATATAAGTTTCTGAAGCTACTTATTAATTTTTCAAGAACATTGTTTAAACAATGTATCTTGGCTAGATTTGAACAGGAATGAGATAAGGGACGGAAATGTGCTTGGTGCTCTCACTTTGTATAATCAGACATGTCATTTTTTCCTGTCAATTTAGGGATATTTTAAATATAAAAATGGATTGTGTTTATTTTGTTCAACGCTTGTTTCAAATATGATATACCAAAATTAAAAATTTCCTGTGCGTCCTCAGCGGCGAGCGTGCATCGTTAGTATATTCAGGTACAACTTATGGTATGTTGACAGTCTTTGTCTCTTCCGCCTTGAATGAGTCTTACGCACTTAATTGAAAATTCAATTTCAAACAAGTCTCAACAGTTAAAATTTTAAAAACTATGTTCAAAATATTAAATATATTGCTTTTTCAATAATGTAAGCGAAAAAAGCGTATTAGAGTTATCTCCACCTTGCTTGAGCCTTACTACTTTCGGTCCGCTATATAAGATCACAAAAAAGAAACGCAATTTACAAATACTATAGACTCACTGTAGATCAAACACTGCGTTAATCATTGAAGTTTAATGCAGAAATATATTTATAAATATTAGAACATCGAAATATTTTAACCGTAGAAGCTAACGTTGAACAACGCACAACAAAGACAGCTAGTTTATAGAAACAGGAAGTACAAGTAAATGTTTTAGAGAAGTTTGAATCACATGACGGGACATTATATAAGCAAAATATATTTATAAATATTAGAACATCGAAATATTTTAACCGTAGAAGCTAACGTTGAACAACGCACAACAAAGACAGCTAGTTTATAGAAACAGGAAGTACAAGTAAATGTTTTAGAGAAGTTTGAATCACATGACGGGACATTATATAAGCAAAGTCCGTGCAACAGAAATAAAGACTTACAATTGACAAGGAATGCCATAAAGTTTTTTGAAAAGTAATTTCGCTCATTTCTCTAACTGGTTTACATAAATCTAAAACCTTTGTTGGCAATTTAATAAATGCTATATGCGAATTTGCCCTATTGTTTTAAAATTTAGAGCTGTATTTATTACTTCCCTACACTGCTTCCGTTTTTTGACATTTGGTGTAGTAAAGTGACGTCATCTGGGTCGGTGATAAAAGCACTAATTGTTGAATCCCTAGGACTAGCCTAACCAGTCAAGTTAGTCCCAGGTTGAAACCTAATACATTGCAACACTGTGGTAGTTCTTTCTCCAGCAGAATATTGGAGAAAATTGACTTTAAAGTGTGTGGCAGAAAGGAAACATGTGCAATTAATTTCGATAGCGGCAACAGTTCACGGGTTGATTACTATCTTTTACTGATGTTTAATGCCGTCTATTCGAGCAAATTGCTCTTGGCATGCAAAGCTATAAATTCCATCGGCAATAAACTTCAACGGTATGTCAGGACAGGTTTAGGGGACATTAGCTAGACGTGCTGATAGGTGATGACAGATAGAAGAAAGGCTCCATTTCGAGAAAATGGTGCAATTTTAGGATTTCACACGTAGACGTGATGAAATCGAGTAATTTGATCGTAAGAACATTTTCTTGCAATTGCCTTGTTTGCAGATACAGAAGAAGTATTGTGTGAAATTAGGCACGCAATTTAGCCTTGATTACGATGGTAAAATTATAAAGTTCATTACCTCCAACTGTTACAATATTTGTTATGGTCATAAAATAAAAACACCGCAATTAATCACGTACGCAAGGATATTATGTCCCGCCGCGTATCAAATTATTAGCTTTTAGCTTGTTATCAAATCTGTGAACTGATGTTGAATTTAACAACTTTATTTCTAGCAATTTCCTCCTTGTGGTACTTTCTCTAAATCCTTGTTTTGATAAAAGTAACACCAGCTTTGAAAAAAAAATTGTTGATCCTTGTTTTGTTGTTTATTTTAATTTGTTTAGTTTTGTTTGTAGTTTTGTTTTGCTTTGTATTTTTTGTTTGATTATTTTGTTGTTGTTTTTGTAAATGTTACATTTTCATTGTGAAAATTATTGATCGGTGGATGATTCAGCAGTTGTACTTAATTGCAAAAGAATATTGCTACAGCAAATCTAGGGCACTGTTATAGTCATTTCAGTGTGTGTGTGTGTGTGTGTGTGTGTGTGTGTGTGATTTGTATTTGCAACGTAACTATGACAATATTTCAGACATATTGCTACGAATACTGCAGTGTGGCAGTTTATTGAGATGTCTAACACGTAACTTCATGCCTCACCCAGTCACATTATCCTGACACCAGGACGACCAGTCCTAACGGTAGCCTCTTAATGTTGAGCGTCTGTCGCGGCAGCAGCAAGTACTATTTTTATAAGTATTAGTATGATTTCAAACCACGCGGCCTCCCGCGTCCGAAGCGGATTCTCTAAATACTTAAGCCGCTGGAGCGGTTAAAGAATTACTGTTACTTACACCTTGCTCAAAGTGGATGTCCAATACCGAGGGTCCATATATGTGTGTATACATTTGTTTTACCTTGTATATCGTTTTATGTCGAGTCCAATTAAACAAACCCAAATCTGCATTAAGAGAGTATATAGGTAACTGACGTATTTATACATATTACATTACATATTTACATATCTTCATTACATATTTACCTTTGGAACAAAGGTCCGTGTACACTGACTATTTCCGATTACAGTTCAAGAACAAGAAAACTGGAACTAGTATACTTTTAAAGCTGTTAATTGTGTAAAGCACATGGGTATTACTTTTTATTTTTGATATCGAATTTTTGCAGTGTTAATTTTTGGTGTTCGTATAGAAGTGTCATCACAAAGATATATAGCTACATATGTCATTTGCGGCAAATGATCTTGTACTACATTGGTTCCATATCCCCAAAGTCGCGACCCAAATCAGGGTCACGAGGACATTTTGAAGGGTCGCCAGAATACTTTGTTTTGAGGGTGGCAAAAATTAATAAAATGTGGAAACTGAGTTGTGAGGCTCAGAAAAACGTTTTTAGGGTCTATGCCAATAAAAGAGATCAGGAACCACTGCTGTACTATGTATTTATTCTTTATGTTCAGTTTTTTTTTTCATTGGCTTCTTTAAGTTCATATGTCGATCGCCTAACAAATATGTTTTACTTTGTGTTCCGTGTAATATACTGTACTTTCTGTCCCGTCACCACCAGTCAAAGAGCCGTTTAATCAATTCGGAATGCACTCATTGTGTTAATGCAAAACGGTCATAATGTGTCTTTTGTGCATGTTTAATGGGATTTTTCTTTGCCATTTTCAGTGACATCGAGTATCTATTGAAGCGAAGAACCACCAACATCAGCATGGCATCATGAAGGTGGTTAAAATGATTGAAATCATTCTATTTTCCCGTTTCAGAAGGAAGAATGGCAAAGAATCTTCAGCCTATAAGGAGACTCCGAACGTGACCACTTCTCTGACTACACAGAACAACAGATACTATGCACAGTACCAATATCACTGCCCAGGTTACTACACTCCCGCCCCATTACCCATACCGTTTGAGGTGAGTAATAAAATGGAGGCAAGAACTACAGAGGTGCGGAATCTTTACATAAGACAGAATCTATATTATAACCAGCTCCAAAGGAAGGGGCGTTCTGCTCTATGAAGTATACACATCTAGCATATGATATAGTGTCAATTAGCAGTAGCTTCTTATGTAAGGTATGATTACTCGTCAACTATTCTTTATAAAGTATCGACAGCTGTGCACATTTTTACATTTCACACTTTTCTGCAATTAGAATTGTTATCTGTATGCCTTCTTTGTTGGACAAAACACACACTAAAAAAAAATAACACACAGGTTGCCATGACGAGTAGCAGTAACAACAGTCATAGAGCTGCGGAAAACTGTATCCAGCAACGCTTCTATCTTGTTTACTAAATAGTAATAGATTTATAATATCTAAGATAATTCCCGTGGATTTAACGTAGAAGACTTTGACTGGCAGGATGTCTTTTGTTCTTCGGATCCAGCTTAAAGCATGAAGAATTTATGAGCTTGCGCACGTGGTTGGACATATATTGTATTCATATCTTTATCAGGTTACTACCACACGACGTGTATTTTGTATGTTTTCTGACAGCTATCATCAGCTGCTTTTCTAAGCGCTATTACCAACAGCAATGAACCGTTTGCATTTGCTTGGAAAACTTCCTTTCAATCATTTCCACTTCCTGACTATTCACCGAATTTCGGACAGGTGTGAACACCGGTTACCCTATGTCAACTTCCACATGGTATAATACGTTTCTTTTGGTTTATTTACTTCGTGCTTTTCCTAGCACAGTTAGGACAACGCAATGCGGGTTGTTCTGTCCAGCGTTTTAACTGTTGCAAAGAAGTAATGTCAAATCGTTACATAGGCTTCTTTGCACTTAGTTGAAACAATCACGTCATACAAAATATAGGCATAATAACTTTGTAGTGCATACCCTTCGTCTGTTAGAGAGATGTGTATTACTATAGAACTGGAGGAAAGAGGGCTGAATTACCGAAAACCCCACCTCAAACCATAAAAATCAAACAGAAAATTTAGAAACACACAAACTTATCACTTCTCAATGAAATTTGACCAATGTTTATTTTTCTTGCGCTCATTTATTGGGTTTTATGCATACTTGGAGTGAATAGACGTTTGCTTTGGTGCCTTTATGAGGAAAGTCACGGCCCGTTTGAAATGTTGGAACAACCAGCACCCACCTCACACAAGAACACTTGGCCTGATCGGGATCTGCTTACAAAGGTTTATATGAAATGTGTTAGTGTTCACTGATTGCCGTACACAAAGGATGCAAGAACTCACTTCTCCTTAACAGTCTTAAATTTTGTTGAGAAAATGGATGATAATTAGGTAAATAAATTATGAATCTTGATTTTAATTAATTGCCAAGTTACAGAATCAATATATCAAACATAACAGATTATGACCATCTCACAACATCCTTATTTGTTGTTTTATGTGTGTTTGTGTCTGTCTGTATGTGTATGATTTTTTTTTTCGAAATCGGATGCAGGTATTTGCTTAAAGGAAAGGGAATAGAAAGCAATATTTGTTAGATAAAATTTAGTCCAGTCCCAAAGCCACTTAGGTTTTCTTCTTTACGTTTCTAAATTGCAATCATATAATTTCATAACTGAAAGTGAAGAATTGCTAATCACTCAGTTGAGTACTTAAATTAATGATTATATAGAAAGGCGTTATTTACACCACTGCTTCTAACATTGCATTACATATTAGTTCATACATATCTCGTTACTAAAATATGTTGAATTAAATAAAAGTGTATAAAACTTGCACAAGAGATAACATGACCTCGAGGAATAAAAACAAATGTACTCTAATTAGCATACGAAGTCCGTGAGAAGACGGCTGAGTACATTTTATAAATGTTCTTTTACAGAGTGTGTGTACTTGCTGCTGTAAGGCACAAACGATTTAATTTCTGCAGACCATAACATCAATGTTTTACAAAATTAATAACCTTTTATGGAAAGACTCTCAAAACAAACTTACATCTTCTGCAAGATCTGTTCGAGAGTAGACTTCTAAACTGACGAAACATGTGCCGCGCGGCTCGATGTTTGCGCAATATTTCCCACAACCAAATTCATATCAAACACGAAAATTGTTTTGGATTGGAACCTTCTGTTGTTTACAGCTTGTTCATGATTAAATTTCTTTCCCCACCTCACCCCAAAAATCTTGAAAATTAGTTATTTTTTCCAACAAATCAATAGTCTTTATTCTCTTAAATGCGATATTGAATATAGTCTTGTTTCGTGGTTCATACAAATAGTTGTATGTGAGCGAGCTTGACCTTTAGACCTTGAAGGAAATTAACGCAATCAAGGAATATTTCCCTGTTAATCAAAACACTTGTATATCTTTGAACATTTTTCTGCACACATCCCCCATTTTGATATGTCTTGTCAGGTGAAACGGTATCTTAATGTCACAGGAAATCATGCAAACAATATCCGGTATAATATAACCATTGTTTAGGCTTCATGGGTTTTTTTTCATGGGTTGTTTTATAGTTTTGTGTTTATGGAGTGAACCAGCTGACATATTCTGTCTTTGCTGTGCACATATTCAAAAGCTTCCGAGCTGGATTTTGTTTGGTATTTGAGGAGATATGATGGTCTGGTACATGCATAAACTTCCAAAGATAAGCAATAACTGTACGCAGGACACTGTTCGTTAAATGGCAAATCTATATTGGATACGAGGCGATTATAAGAGAGCAAACCAGGGGCGAATCCATGCAAGGATGGGAGAGGGTGGTAGCAAAAATGACTGTGAAACTAACCGGAAATGTTGTCTAGAGTAACTTTTCTTTACAGTTAAATGATTAAAATTGGGCCTGGAAACGCTTAAATTTTTTTGCCACCAAAACCTCCACCACGGGTTCCACCCTATATAGTGGCCGGGGCAGCTGAGCGGCCTAAATTGATTATCTTTACAGATTACTCAAACATCTCGAGTCTGCTCGACCACCGTGGCATATGAGAAAGCTTGCCAGTAGGTTCTTGTGGGTTGGTGGATCTTCATCCACCAAAAACACATACTGTTCGCCACGTTTAACATATCATGTACTGAACAAATGGCGTTAAACCCCACAAAATGAAATTCATCTGATAGTCATTTTGCTTACTTGTTTACGCATCCCCATAAATACTATTCTTAGATCCGTCCTTGTAAATTCTGGCAGATAGGTGGACTTATTTGTAATTTTATAACAATCAAGCCAAATACAAAGAATTCACCATTTTTATATTGAGCGTTGCAATTGATACATTTTACAAAGTGAAAATGCAAACTAGTTAGTTTCAAGTTCTAATCTACCTGCCTCCTATACTACATGTATAATTTAATGATCTTGAAAATCGATGTCCTATGCCTACATCGGCTCCTATTTGCGTAATTTTAGACGTCAAGAAGATACCATTGAGTATGACCAAAACATGTATCTTTTTTGAATTCATATAAAAAGTCAGAACTGTAATCACTGAAAGTAACAAAAGGCAAAAAAAAAGAAAATATTTTGGTTCCAGATTTTAATTCGAATCGTAAGACATGGACATGATTAACAGCAATATTTACGTGTGCTGCCTTCAAATCACAGGTCGCATCTTTTGAAGACATGAAACAGTAACTGAGTTCTAATACATTCATTGTCGGACCTGCAGTATTCATTTGAATAACTGTTTCAAATATCGGGCTTATTTCGTACAAGTATCAGTAAAATTTATTCCAACAGCGGATTATGCGATGGGATTTAATTTAAGTAGCTAAAAGTACCTTATCACCTTCATGCGACATATTACATTTTGATCAAGACATAATTTTGCGGAATAATTTCCCCATCGGATTTCATGTCCAACATTTATCAGTTTGACCTTTTGAACTGCATCAAGTTCTAAGAAGATCGTAAAAACCTGACAAATGAAAAATAACATATTTCCCAAAGGTCACTTTTAGTAGTTTACAACCATACTTGGATTGCATGTGATATTTTTGACGTATTATTGTATTATTTATTGTATACACTGTCATGTATGTCCGCTAGTTTCTGTGTCATACTTTACTTCCATTTCTTAACTTCATTTTCTGCAGAATTGGTCAATCTTTGAAAGTCGATTAAACACCATGTATTAGCAGCATTCGCTTTGTAACGGCCGTTCATAAAACGTGTAATGGAATTTCAAAGAATACGGCTTCATGAATTTTGTACATGTAAAGTTAAATTCTAATAATTACATAATATTAACATTATAAAGAATCTCAAGTCATAACAAACAATACCTTAATTTGATTCACTGTTGGCAATTTAAAACCAGACACGAATGACTCATGAATGCATGTTTTCCTTTCTAGTGTTATGAACTAATAACTACCAAAGAATATATGCTATTTTAACCAGTTCTTTTGATTGCTTCAAAGGCTTGCCAAAAACTTTGTAATGTTTAATTGTTTTATTTATTGACAACCAGTTTATACCTACATGGTTAATTTGTGTTGTGAGTCAGACGTATCTCTCGAGACATGTGTTGATAAATATTTCTGTCTTTGAAGTTTGTTCACTCATCATTTCCAGTTGATTATGGATACTTGAATAATACACCCGTAAACAGTTTCAAAGTGCGCCTGTGTACACCTAGAGTTAGGCAAGAGTTATTGTTCTTGAATTGCGAGTAAAAACTGGCTTAATGTGTGATGTAAAGCTTTAAATGTAGGAAGTCATGTCATATATTTTAAAAGGCAAATAAAAAATATATTTTTCCAGTTGGAGAAATGTCCCTGTTTCTCACTGCCGACCATCGACGTTTTCCCCAATGATATGAAATAAAATGCTTGTTCGAAATTGATTTGTGTATTTAATTGAGCCGGTTTTATGCAGTACTTTGAAGTGCTGGAAATACTTGATTTATATATATATGTGTGTGTGTGTGTATGTATGTATATATATATATATATATATATATATATATATATATATATATATATATATATATATATATATATATATATATATATATATATATATATATATATATATATATACCGCATAACCTAATTATAAAACCCGTGAAATAGGAAACACATATGAAGGAAGTAAACATTTATCATAAGTTATATCTTTTATATCATCACCTTGAACAGTTTTATGTGCTATAAATACCGTTGCTAGATTTTAATTACCTTTCATCTCTTGTCGTTGTTATACATTATTTGAACTCCCCGTTGATCGGAAAACTTTATTAATTTATCACCGTTACCATTTGTATCGTGTTACCTTTAACTATTTGGTTTCGTATCGCTGGTCGGTACGAAACCTTTTACCACTTTTAATAATGAAAGATGTAACACTTTTGTATAGTGGTAAATAGCCTCATTATGCTGGTGCGCTGTAAAAGTTCAACCAACCAATCAACCAACAATTTATGATTTATACATTGATGTTACAAGGACAGATGACTGCCTATTCATATCGTAAGATGTAAACAATGTTTACAAATGCATAATTATCTATTTGCAACGTTTTGAATTACATATTTCTTGCACACTTGTCACATTTAAACTGGCATAGAACTACTTCGTACATAATGTAATGACAATGGCATGCATTTGCATTATTAATAAACAAATACCATTTGTGATAATGAGCCAAAAAAGGTTATTGACCAATCAAAAAGAGGCGTGTAGGGAAGGGGTAAAAATGGCGTGGCATGCAAACCAAACAGTATGGTACAACACCGTCCTAATATGGCATGTGTGAAACACTATGCCAAAGGCTTTTACAAGTCGAAATTATTTTATTTGAAAAGGCATATTTTTTCTCTAATCTGTCTAAATAGCTTTTCTTTCTAGTATTTTAAAACGAAATAAAAATTACTTTGATATATCATGAATGTAGATTGTTTTTATTTAGAACTACTGCAAGATCACAAGTAAACAACTTCTTGTTTACAGGCATTTTATACATAGCCTGGGAAGGTTACTCGTACATCCGGGCTCTACTAAGCAAAATGGCGGCGCTGATAAAATTGTTTATAAGTGTATTGTTGACAGTGTGTAGAGCTAGACAAAATCGCACGTTGTAGCCTAGAAGACTATCAAAGTCCGAATGCATGAAATATTCTTAATTTACTGAATATTTGTTTCCGTTGAGAAATACTAAGAAATATCTCCTTTGTATTGTACTCTGAACTTAAACATGTTTATCTTCTGATCAAATCTTCCACAAGGAAAATCCTTATTTCTTAATAGTGTGAGTAACGTACCTTCTCCGGAAGTGGCTAAATTAAGTGCTTTTCACGTCATATACTATATACTGAACATTAATTGGATCAACGCCGCAGGTAATGAGTGTCTGTAGCATGTACAAAGAATAGATCTGAAGTTTTTAGGTGCTAGTCAACATTTTATAGTTTAATTCTTTTTTAAATATTTGTGTTTCATTCGTTGTACTAGATTGGAAGATATTCTTGCTGCATTTGTCAACTATTATGATCGTTTCGTCCATGTAAGATACTGTGTTATCTGTTTCAGGCAAGATTAGTGGGTACGTCTGAAGTAGAATCGAGACTTCTAGACTACATTAAAAATGCACAAAAGCATGATGCCAATTTGCCAACGCCCGATGAGCCACCCATTCCCATTTCAAGACAAAGCACTCTGAGTGGACGATACAGGCATCCATATGAACCTATTTATTGGGGTAGCTGTTCAGATAGGAACCATGTGCCTAATATTAACAATATACCGCAAAGAACTGCATTAGAGCGTGATAGATCATTCGCCGAAAGTATATCGGACACTTCTCATGTATATGATTCCATAAGTGACAACAATCATGAAATGTCGTATAATTCTGTAAGAATTAAATCAAGAAATTCCCTTCGCAGTAATTATAGTGATTTCATCCCATCGTCGGATACTTCAAACAATTCAAGAGACAGTGACACAATAATACGAGGATATAGGTATACGCAAAACCCAACGTTCACAGAAGGGGACGATCTCTCTCCGGAATATAGGCAGACAAGAAGCTGTCACCAACAGCCTGAACAAATAGAAATGGAAAACTCCCATAAATCTAGTACAAATCATAGTTTACAAAGGCCGAAAAGGAAACATAGAGTCAAGAGACGAGCTAGTTCTTGCTCATATAACTCTAATCATTCCGAGAGCACTTCGCTAAGTGACAGCTCAAACCGAACCAATACCCCGATGGCAAATGGAACCTTTATGCGATGTAATCATAACTATAACAACAGGTGATGGTGATCATTCAAGTACAAGGGCATTTCTATGGTGATCCGCTGTCATGGGGACATGGCAATTAGAGATGGACGGACAATCGGAACCGACCGTGTTTTGCATTTCAAGTGGTTTTAAAATAAAGATTCCCCAACCCCACCCCAACGGTCTTTCTGTGTGTCAGTAATAAAAGTTTAATAACATTTGTAAGAAAACACGTTGTTTTGTGGTTAAAAGAAATTGTATGAGAAAAATGGTAGGGAAACCGGACAAACTGAAAGTGGAGAAATACAGCCCGGTAAAACAGATACAACAGGATACCCGGCAAAGGTTTCTTACCCGTCCATCCCTAATGGCAATATAGGAATGCAACGTCAGCTCATTGCTGTTTGAACTGTAAAATTAGTAAACTGTGATGAATACTTTGTGTTCAAAATCTAATTGGTTATAATTGTTTGCTCAGAATTTAAATGCACAAACATACATGATATACAATAAATATGAATGTTTGTTCTTTATTGTGTAGAACAGTAGGACAAAAGTTAATTTCCTGTTGCATAAGAATCGCTGCATCTCATAACTGTTTTAGTGAAGAAACAGAGACACTAATCAATATCAGTCCTGATATTAAAGAAAAAACTTACAAGTTAATCTGCGCCTTAGTTCGCGGTTAAAAATGTGGAGAATTAATATCTCCCATGTGAAAATCTCTATGTCCTTATAAGTATCAAACAGAGCCTAAAATCCTGACCTTTGAACCATCCCATAGGATAATTTGCATACTCTGAATATTGTTCCAGATCCGATGACAATCCGTGTATAAAACAAACAAAAAAAACAACAAAAAATAGACCCATCATAAAACATTTTTTCCTCTAGATAGCTCAGCAACAATTCACCCAGACCGTGATCCGTGATCCGTCATTTAAAAAAAATGTTCCCTACACAATGGCTAATTTTGTTGACAACGAAATTATTACAAATATTTGCATCATAAAAGCTTTAAGAATAAAGTTTAAGTGGTCATTGTGACATTGACCATGGACCTTTTGGTCTTCACATCAGTTGCTATATTTGATATTGCTTAGTGCACGCTGTAGTCTGATGACCATATACATTGCAAAATAAATGGTATTGCCAAGTCCAAAACATTGAACAACTAACCAGAAATAGATTGTGTTATGAACGAACAGACGGACAGATAGATAGATATATAGGTATATTAGCTGATATGTCTCGCCTTTCCCAACAGTCGACGCAAGGAAGACGCAATGGATTTGTTATGCTAGCTCCATAGGTTGGGTGAATAGTTTTGTCCCCGTATTTTTGAAATATAGCTTTTTACATTTGTATGGTACACAGTTAAAACAATTCGCTGTTCGAACATTATTCAATATGGTAATACTGACTGCTCAAAACATTGCATGATAATTCTTAGAATTATACGAAAATATGTAGGTGTCCTATATCTGTATAATTATGTGAAATATGGAGATGCTTTAATAATTCAGTGGGAAGAATACATTTTTCCTTACATAGTTTGTTGTGTGCATGCAGGGTTATAAGCTTTTGCAAATGTTGGCGTTTGCTTCATAAATTTATTTTTCAAGATAAATATGCATATTTCTTATTGTTCAAGTCAGAGATGCGGGATAATACAATTTACAGAGTTCAGACACTGGAGTTTAGTATGCAGGTTGATATTATAGGTGCTAATGCAACTTTCTTCCTAAGCATGTGCAATGGAAAGCTATGTTTTCGAGGTCACGTGGTGCGCTGATGATCCAAAATAGATATGGTTTGCAGGTTAAAGAATTGCAGTTAAATTTGGAAATGAATTTCTATTATGGTACATACATTACTCCTTTTTTCTGTTTTTATTTGTATACTTACATATGTTTATATTGTTTGATTTGAAACTGTCGCTTACAATTTTACTGTCAGTATCGTTTATACTGTGATTAATGGCTGTTATTTTGCAAATGAACAGATCCGGATTTTTTTCCAGTTTCAGTTGGAGTTATAGCATCATTTAAGATGAAGCCATTTGCTTCAGTGCTGTAATGCTTGAATATAATGGGATCAGTATCAAGATTGTGTTCAAGTTTACATCAGTTGGATTTTGTCAACTACTGTGCATTTGACATAATCAATCATTTTTCAATGTGAATGCATTTTTTTAACTTTGCATGTCTTGAAATATTTCCCATGATCCTTGTAATAAGCGTATGAATATTTAATGCGATGTTTGCGTTCGTTAGAAAGTTATGTGCAGTTTACATGGATCTCTTATGTGCAGTATTGTGTATGGTATATTTTGATTGGCAGCAAAAAATGGAATTATCTTGAATTAAAATCATTATGACAACCGTTCACAAAGTGTTAACATTGCTAAAGTTGTCTGCTTCTTCAGCTTTAAGGATTTTCCATCCGCAATGTTTGGAAAAAAATAGAAGAGCTAGTTGACTCCACACAATCAGTTTATATAACCCGAATGAAAGATATTTGTTTCTCTCTGATGGCGTAAATTTAATCCAAGACAATATGTTCACGTGTTTAGGGATAAAATAATCGGCATTGTATCCGTGCCTTGAAAGTAATTATATCGTTCGTCTTTTTTTGTTCATGCAAGCAACAATCTTGCTATTACACGTTACGTACGGAAATGAATATTTTAATTTGCTTACTTAATGTTTCTTTGACCTTTCAGAATGTGAAATCATATTCTTCTTTTGAAGGAGATGCAATGCAGTCAGGCCCTTTTAAAAGTTCTATTACGATGCTTACACAGTGTATTTGGTATTTTTAACTTGTATTTACTGCTATTAAGTAATACAGCATATGATAAAGTTACGACTAAGGTTTCATGGCAGTTCTTTGCATTTGAATATGATTGTTTTAAATGATATATTTTTTTCTTCTATTTCTTTGTTTCAATTCTTGGATTAATGTCTCTAAGATTAAAATCTAATTAAATTATATTGTGTTTTCTTTACTTTAGCTTTGGAAGATGTCCACACAGCAGATGTTTCTGATGCTTGCATATCCATTTTATCAGAACCCAAAAAGGATATATATATATATATATATATATATATATATATATATATATATATATATATATATATATATATATATATATATATATATATATATATATATATATATAAGGATACCAAAATAAGCTCAGAAGCATAATAGTTAAACATTTAGTTTTGGTTTATAAACAAATTACAGTCACATGTGTAACGCAAACCTAAGTGCAAACTGCTTTTATAATTGAAGTCTGACTGTATGCTATATTCAAGCTTAATTGTTTTATCTTGCACAATGGATGATCTTAGTGTTGATACGTGGTTGAAAATTAAAAATCCTGAGCTCCCAATTCCAATGTCTAAATTCTTTTGGAGTTCAATTTTTGCGTTAATCTTTAGTCTTCAGTCCATAATCTGGTAGTTTGGGTTATCTCTAAGTAATGAACTTAAATCTTGCTTGATATTATCTGTATCTTTCAAGAATGGAAAAAATTGGATGCCGATGTATATTGTAGCTTTTGGTATATTCTTAAACACAATCACCCACTATATACATATACATATATACATATACTATACACATGTGCATTAATAATTAAAGGAGTGTAATTGTGTGTGTTTATAAAATCTACCAATTGAAAAAGTCCCTATGTTTTGATTATTACGGATGATATATTTTATTTAATGCAACTGTTGCTGCCGTTATTTTGAAAGGAAAAGGTCAGCACAGAGAAAAGGACAAACACTTCTTCAGTGTACTAGCTCCAATAATCGGTGGCTACAAGTTGTACTCGATCTTGCTTAATGTTCGCAAAACAATTTCTTATATGGTTGTCTTAGCAGATCAGCAATTTCCATTAATACTTTTGTAATTTTGACACGCCAGTTCACAAACAGAATAAGTATTCATGTGGTTTTGTTTTAAATATAATGAAAAAAATATACCTTATTGTATTTATCATTTTGTAATTAATAATTAATATATATTTGACTTAGAGATATTTATGGAAACAACAGTGTACTACGCAGTGGCATCAGTTGTAAAAGCTGATTAGCATCAAAAGATTATGCTTTACTTTTTCACATTTTAGCATTCAAGAGCTTATTGAATCTGTTCTTTCAAGAATTTTTAAGTTAAAGTATGTCGATTATGAAAATCAATGTCTATTACCATTGGTTGAAAGTGAATCATATTAGCGGAAACAAGAGATACAGACAGACAGACAGAGAGAGAATGAGTGCTGGGGATTCATGTACGAAAAGAAATTTTTTAATCTGTGTAATATCTTAATAGTTCGTGTCATAAAGAAATTTTCCCATTTGCTTTGACTTTAGTTGTAGATTATGCAGTACATAAAAATGTTGATGACATCAATAATGAATACGCGTTGCAATTTATGGTCTTTTTTCCGGAAAGGTACATTAACTCCCTTTTACTTCAGATGGTGATAATGTAAGGAGATAAAACCACATTCACACCCTCTTAATTATCACTTCAAATGGAGACATGTCTGAATTTGAAATCAGAAATTCCCAAGAGGATTGCACATAACAAGCAAAACTTTTTGGTTTTATCACTGAAATGCCACACCATTTGATCTGCACAATTTTAGTGTTTTGTTATTGTTTTTTATTGTTCTACTTATGGCACTATGGCACAAAATGAACCTGATATATTTATATGGTTCCCTTCTTTTCCTATGAAATTAAGATCTGTCTACTCAAATGGTGAAAACAAGTACGTGCTATTTTAAATTATAAATTTAAAAATGTGCGCATCACGTTAATTTCCAATTATTACCTCCACTATCCTTAGTGAGGCGTTATTGGCAAATTACTTATGGTAAGAAATACGAATATGATATTAATTTCATGAACCTTTTCTATACCGGTAATACCGAATTAACTATAATAATCAACATTCAAAAGAAATGACAATAAATATTTTAAACAAAAGACTATGATACAGTTTTGGAATGCACCAAACATCATATGTATAGTTATAAAATCTGACGATATTATGGCTGTGAATGTGTTTAGAACGTTTCTATTGAAATATAAGAGAGTAACTTTCAATTAGTAGTCGTTATAAACGAAGAGAGTTGACTACATCCTGGAGCTACTTCCGCATTTATGAGGTAATGTATACGGTACACTGTAATATTGTAAAAAACGGCTCTAATCATCATCTCTCAAAATGTTTCTATGCGATAAGTACGTGCTTGTCACCTGTATCAATCGGAAAGAGCTCAGACATTTCCGTCAATAATGAGAAAAATAAATCAGGCCACAATTTCATAAAAGGAAATATTAGGACATCACATATCATAGATGTATACACCAGGGTCATTAAGCATTCACCAGGGTCACTCATTCGATGGCGTGATTTCGTCTGATCACTAATGTTCTTTTCAAGTTCGAATTTATAATAAAACTGTCTTCTGATTGATTTAAATTGCTTTAACTAGTTGGATATGTAAACACGGTACTGACTGGCGCAATTCACGAAGAATGAGTTTTCCGTCTTTTGTTGTTCTCCTTCTTGTGCTGCATCATTTCATCAAAATACATGTTTTCCCATCGAAATGAAGATGATACTCAGCACCATTTGTGAATCTTCAGGCTACTTTGAATGGTCTAAAAATGAATTTAGAAATTGAATGTTACGAACTGCTACAAAATGAGTTTAACACGGTATTTTAAAGTTAATATAGAAACTAAAAGGGGTTTGTAAACGGCGTTAGTATGTATTCAGAATCGAAGGGTTTTCTGCATGTAGGCCCAGGTTTGCAAAACGCTCTTGAGTCTTTGCATAAAAGGCTGCTCTACCTAGGTGCTGAAGAAGCAGATATGGAATTCATAAACATGTGTGAAGTTTCCAGATACATGTAAATCAGATTCGCACCTTTTCGAAATACCCCTCAAAGGTTATAACCAAGCCAGAAAGTTGGGAAATGCAATTGAATAAATTATACAAGATTCAATTCTAGCTTACAATATGTCTGTAGCTTTTTATGTTTGTATTTTTCTTAACCATTACAACATAACTAATTAACAATTTGGGTTAATGATGAGATTACAAATTTTGCATTGAATCAATTAAACGAAAGCTGGTGACAGATAGGTAGATCATTGGCAATTAGTTACGAATGAGATGCATAGCTTGCATTCACTGGAAAGAATATGCTTGTTCTATTTTATGCCTGGGGCCCAGAGTGGCCAAGTGGTCTAAAGCGCTGTCCGTTACGGATCACTGCCATCTCACCTCTGTCTGCGTGAGTTCGAGTCAAGGATTCGGTGAATATGGGAGAAAGCTTGCCAGTAGCTTCTCGTGGGTCGGTGGTTCTTTCCGGTGATTTCCCGGTTTATTACTCCACCATTAATACTGGCCGCCATGAATAGCCTATCGTGTGCTAAAAAATGGCGTTAAGTCCAACAACAACAACACCAACAACTATTTTTTACCTTAATTACGTTTAATCGATTTCACTTTACCTTTCCTTCCATTAATTATTTTAATTGCTTTATTCTAGCAGTAAGATGAAAAATAAGTCTCAACTTAAAACATGAAACGATTCAAACATGAATTCGATTAAATATGATGTGCTGTCTTCGTTTGTGGAATCATGGAAACAGTCCTAGAATGTAATATATGCCAAGAAATCGAACATATTTCCAACTCAAACACACACACACCTTTCTTTGTCCAATGCTTCCCATAGTAAAATATTGATGAACTGATATATGTAAAGTAGGAATTAACTTACAAAAAGTAATGTCTTTATTAGAAAATTTGGTTTTGAAAAAGTATTCGCTTTCTAAACAAAATCATGCATCTCTGACATTGTCTAAATATGTCTGTGCTGCAGCATTATTATTATTATTATTATTATTATTATTATTATTATTATTATTACTATTATTATTATTATTATTATTATTATTATTATTATTATTATTATTATTATTATTATTATTATTATTATTATTATTATTATTATTATTATTATTATTATATGCGAGACTTATTAATTATCATTATATGACCATTGAATTTGATGGATTTTGAAAGAAATAAGGCTTTTCAACCAGACATTTAATGTTAAAGCTATGTATTAAGCTCATATGTTTATATTGATAAATATTCAAAGCCTGTTTATCTTGTCTGTGAACAATTGCACCATTTTGCTGTTATTGATTAAATTGTAAAAGTCCAATGCTCCTATACCTTTATTTATAATGTCAATACTCCAACATATATTTTTGGTCATGTCTCAAATTTTTAGAATTCGGGTCAAGGTAATATCCATAGCATGAATTGCAAAAAGGCTGCACTTGACGTTGCTAACATGAGTTATGGAAAGGCTGCATCTGACGTTACTAATATCAATTACGAAAAGGCTGTATCTGACGTTGATAACATGAATTACGAAAAGGCTGCATCTGACGCTGCTAACATCAATTACGAAAAGGGTTATCTGAAGTTGATAATGTGAATTACGAAAAGGCTATATCTGACGTTGCTAACATGAATTACGAAAAGGCTGTATCTGACGTTGCTAACATGAATTATCAAATGGCTGCATCTAACGTTGCTAACATGAATTGCAAAATGATTGCATCTGACTTTGCTATAATTAGGTGACATTATCTCAGTAATGCAACAATCATACGTAGCCTTCAGGCTTAAGGTCAATACTATCAGCTCGGGTATGAGTCTGAATTACGCTACATAATACATAAATGTCATATAATCTACGCTAATTAATTTCCTACTCATTCAGATTAACCGCATTATGGAAGCATCTTTTCTTCTTAGCATGGCATTTTAGGAATAAAGAATTCTTTGGGCCGATCATGATTATGTGCTATACATCGCAATATATTACATGCCTTTGAACGTCATATCAAAGTTCATTGCTTTTCATTTAGATCTCGTGTTTGATGTAATATATCGCTTTAGAGGTGCTAAATTCTAAACCAGCTTTCACTGGATGGTAAAAGAAGAGCTACAAACTATTATTTCCTCGTATTGAAATATGCTAATATTGATATATATATATATATATATATCTATATATATATATCTATATATATATATATATATATATATATATATATATATATATATATATATATATATATATACATGGCAATAATAGCATTTTTCAATACGAGGAAATAATAGTATCACTGAGTTTAAGGAATGTCGTATTTGTACTCACATGAATGAACGTAGCAATCCTTTTGCCCTTTCGACCTTGTACAAATCACCAAAGGTGATACTATGACATCGGTATTCGTCTGTTGCAATCTCACACGTTCCTATCCAATACAGCATAAATAATTAATTACAAAGCATGAAGACAAAATTTGTGGAAATAATAGAAATAGGTCATATCCATATACATATAATGAAATTGGAAGGATGAAGCTTGATGATAAGCGCAGAGTGATAGTATTAGTATGGTCTGATACGTACAATTTTATCTGTAGTCTTAATGATATTAAAAACAATATATATCTTTGTATATGGATCTTTCTATGCTAGTTAAATGGTTCTGTTTTCCATTTGAGCAAATTGGTTTCGTTTTTTCTATGTAATGTTCTTTGCCAAATAAAAGTTTCTTGTGTTAATGATGTACCAACCAAATTGTCACGCTGATTTAGATACAAATTTCCTTGAATGTTCTTCTGTAAAAAGAAATCCAATAGAAATGTAAATCCTAAATGTTCTTGAATGTTTTACGTAAATACCTTCATCTTTAAATATCGGAATAGTTTCGGATAAATGGTATGGGACTGTAACTGTAACGACTGATATTAAATTAGCTAAACAAATCAGGCCACTTACTGAATTTCTTTCAAATCAAGAACGAGAAATTTTGCGTAAAATTCCTTTCACATAAGTTGACAATACGAAGTAGCAATACAATATAATATGAAGCTTTAAAATGAATCATTTTAGTATTTAAAAATACTCAAATAAGCTGTTCCAATCTAGCAAATTCGGAACCAGGATATTCTAACCTTTATATAAGTATTAATGTCCTCGTTGGATCAGGTGATGCTATTTCGAACAGAATCAAATCGATCTATGATTTATAAGAATGAATAATGTAATACACGGTATATGCTGTGACTCATCTCTAAAGTACAGGCTGCGATGCTAGAATACTAGTATTACAAATGATATTAAAGAAATGACCGAAACTGAACTCTTTATTATGAAATTAATGTACATTATATATATATATATATATATATATATATATATATATATATATATATATATATATATATATATATATATATATATATATATAACTCTAAATCATATTTTAAAATATTAACAAAAATAGATTTGTACTGAATATTAAACATTTCATTACAATATAAATGGGTTGTCGTTTTTAAATAAGCTTCTCGACTAATACGATTCGTAAACAAATTTAATTGAACCAAAGGTATATCCAGGTGAATCATCATCATCATCATCATCATCATCATCATCATCATCATCATCATCATCATCATCATCATCATCATCATCATCATTTCATTTCATTTCATTTCATTTTAAAGTTTGCATAATTGAATACAAATCTAAAAGGAAATACTAAAGTCCACGTTACTACTGATAACAACATCATGTCATTTCTCACAAGGATTCATAATAGGCCAGGAAGTCACAATTATGGTATATCGTAGCAATAAATATACTTATAGTAACCTTTGTATTGATTTAGAAACTGAAATGTCAGATATATTTATTAAAAGCAATTACTCATCGCTTTTTTTCGAACTCTGATCAGAACATTATACATGTTGCCCTAAAGTTTATTATAGAAAAATATCTAAAGAAATTCCATCTTGTAATCAGAGAATAAGTCGAACCGACAATTATGGTTTCTTAAATCAATATATTTTGTTAGCATCGTGTGCAAATCATTTAAACCGAAATCAGATATCGTCGTGATTAATTATTTCAGTCTCTTGGCTTGTCTTTTGCACCCAATTATCGTTATTAATGTTTCATCATTACTTTCTTCTGAACCATATGACATACCCTGAGCAGACTGCTTTTAATTAAAAGCAGAAACTTGATACATTGAAAAATATTTCATATTGTCATTTTTTGCGGAGATGGTAACAAGACGGAAAAAACTTATGATCAATTCTCTTCATCTAACTTTTCGATAAGGCTACAGATGTAGCAGTCAAAGGATTAAGCTCAATGTCTTCTAATAAGAAGGTTGCAAAAGCTATAAAAGGGTCAGCTAATTAATCTTTCTTCGATAATAGGAGTTACATGTACATGAAGTCATATTATAGTCAATACGGATAGATTGAGTGGGCACCAACCTATCATTTCAAGTCGGGTTTGGAGTTGTTCTATAAAAGCATGCGTCCTTATAAAATACTTACCCACCAGAACTTAAGGCCACATAATCAATAACGATCTGAGACAATGCTTAAAATATGTATAAGATGAGTCAAAATAATCAAATCTAATTTGACAGGATGTGATCCTACGTTCCTTATCCCAACACATATATTTAAGTCTGGTTTCGTAATTTTAAATTTTATCTCAAGCCTGATTATGATCCTCGTTTTGTTTTTGCACTGCCACGATTTGTTAAGCTATTTCATTCGATAATTAGTTTTATTGTGTCAATCTCGTCTTTAAACCATTCAAAAACTCGTGATGAAAGCTGAAAAAGTGAGCGGATTACAGCGTTACAAAAGTAGGACTACTCCCTTTTGAATTCCCAAAGGAAAAAAAGCAACTTATGTAAGTGCCTAGATTTGAAAACGTCCAACAAAAAAGATCGCATATAGATCGCTCAAAAGGCTCACTCTTAGGTAAGAATAAACGGCTGACACCATTACCTGAGCACCATGTTAGGGAAGGACTAACTTCGTAAATTTCCCGGTGGACCTTGATTTAGAATAACAGTTTGAAGCGTGGCTCAATAAAGATTTTGGCAAGGATAAGTATAAATGTCATGCTTAACTTTAGTTAACTTTACCTCATCAACAACACAACTCTAATCAGTGGACAATAGCCTAATGTTCAAACTGATGAGGTACAACATTTTGACGATACCGTGTTATGTGTCCTCCTTCTAAGATTTATGGTTCTTTGTCTGCCAGAGTTATTTTTAACAACACATACATGTAACAACATTAGATTCAAATTCTTTTAAAGCCAGAATTTGACCATGACATTCTGGCGCATTTATTTAGGGCACTTTGACGATGAATAAATTGTGTCATATTATATTTCTGTATTTATCCATTATTAATGAATGTTTTTCACGAGACCTTCTGACCACACCGAATTGTTTGTCGCAAAGATGATGCAAAGGCAAATCTAGAAACGAATTGAGTGGTTGCTGCTTTTCAGAAATCATTTAGGTGAGATTTCAAATGTAAGTCGGCCTCCTAACGTGTGCTGTTATCAGCATTACGGTGCTTTTGTCATTATATATTCTTTAGACTAGGAGATTTTTGTTTATCGAAATCGAGATACTAATTCATGGTTTTGTACGTTGTTTTTATATTATATTACATAATATCCCAATTATTACTTGTCCTTCAGCTAAAATTACTTTTCAAACAAATGTTTACGAAAATGATATTGTTTATTGCGACATAACAAGATCGAAATTGATATTTATTGGGTTCCTATTTTTGTTCTCTCGTTTTTGCTACAGTGAGCAAAGAGATAATGAAACGATGTTCTGTCAACAATTCATTCAGCCGTTGCTGAAGACATGAAATATTTGTGATTTATAAAGCAAATAAGGTTATGTAGAACAATGTTGTCTGCATCATAATCCAATTAAATACGTTGACAAATAAATACGTTCGAGATAGCTGTATATTTTTTAGACTTGCTTACATGCATACATAGAACCTGAAAAGGGAATTGATGGAAAAGTATGATGAATTTTTGTACTATATTGTTTAATCCCAGAAGGTAACCAACCCATATCTAGCAAAGTCCAATTGCAAATAATTATGCAACGTGAGTTTCATTATGCTTAACATTTTCAGTAGTGTGCATGGTTTTAATACGAGCTTAAAACATGTCTTGGTAGATCAAGACATATCAGCAGAGTAACCTCTGATCTACAGGACATGTGAGTTCTCTTATTAAAAGATCATGCAATTGCCATGCCTGATGATATTTCGGAGAGCGAAATGGCGTTCTTCTGCAGTATGTTTGAACATTATGTATGTAATAAAAAAAACGATAGTGTCATCGGCGAACTCTACCCGATTCAGGTTACCTTAAATAGCCTAACAATGTGTTAGATCTGGAGATCATTTGGAGCTTTATGGATTCTAGTCGAAGGAGATTGCATTGTTAGACTACATTGTTCACAAAAATTGAATTGAAGATATAAGGAGATATTTAAGGAAAGAATGATACCATCTATAACATCATCATCTAGGAGTAAATCTTGATTAATAGCGATGGAGTATCCCAAATGTAATATCGCGTCATTGCCAACAGAAAATGTAAGAATTGTGGCTGAACTGTCGTCTTAAAGACCAAAACAAAGTAAAAGAAACAAATGAAACAAAATTATGGAAATCTTTAGACAGCAGATTGAAACATAAATAACTAGTATATAATTGGGGAGAATCAAAAGTTGAATTAACTAATTATAGAAACATATATACTACTTCAAAGGTCATGTATAAATTTGTTTCTTTGGTTAAAGATATTTGTCCTGTGCATGCCAAGCAGTCCAGGAAGCAAGCAAAAAAAATCTACACGAATTTGTTTCAGCATCTAATATTTATTTCTTGACAGGCTAGAGAAAACCCACCCCGCCCAATAGTTTTCTATACAAATTAATGATCCATTAATACTAATTCTCTCTACAGCGTGATATTAGCAATTACAGTGTTACTTATGCCAATGAAATCTCTCTCTCTCACACACACACAAACACACCCACAAATATATATATAAAGTTATGTATATGTAATTTAATTTATTTTGTGTTACTTTTAATTTTTTTATTTCATTTATATTTTATTACATGTTATTGTAATGATCACTGCTTTCACTGGATTTGACATTTTTCCAGAAAAATCAATTCAGTTCTGTTAAACATGATAAACAAGTTTTAGTAGATACATTTTATTTTTAGTGACCTGGAGGTCAGAGCCAATTTCAAGTTTGTAGTAAGCAACTTGTTTTTTTACTTTTTTATTATTGAATCTTATAGTAAAATCAACTTCATCCATGGCGTACGTGATAGTCGGCGTGTGGTGTTTCTACGCCGCTCGAACAGACTGATTTTGTGACCCACCAAACGATCTATATTTGCGTTTCAGTTAGGGTTAAAACTGACGTTTCGAAGTGATTCTTTTCAGTCGTAATTCATACTTTCGGAGCTCAAAGGTATTTTTTTTTGCTGTGACCAGTTTGAGTTGAAGTTTCATTTTAAATAATTTATTTTCCCTGGAAATATCAAGTGCTCGTCAGAATTCTTGGACAAAGATATGTTTTGAAAATTATTCTGAATTCCAAACTGGAACATTATTCTTAGTGATTCAACAAAGAACTATTGACAAATCAGGACAAAGCAGGTTATAGAAGATGTCATTGCCATTCATCTTGGAACTTAATCGGGATTGGAACTGTGATTTAACTCGAACTATTTACTGATACGACTTATATTATAATTTCAAGGATGAACTTTGGATTATATTCATAAAGAGTAAGTCCTTGTTCTTTTTTATCTTGTTTTCTAGGGAAATAAATTATTTTCTTAAATTGTACCAGGTTTGTTGCCTTCATTCTTTTCTTTGCTACTTTTGTACTAACAAAGACACGTAACAGAGAAAATTAGGGTCTCGTCCTTGGGACATATTAATTGGCTAAAATATTCCAAAAAATTGTTTTTGAAATTTAAATTCCCATTGTTTTCAGATTTTTTTTAAAATCAATCCCAAATATTATTAAAATTAACATTTTATTTGCAATTGTTCGTGAAATGAACAGGCTTTTTCACAATGTCATTAAAAATGAAGATTGCTTTTCAAATCCTAATCAGGAGCATGTTGGATTGTTGTAAAAAAATGAATTGCTTGAACTTATCAGAAAATAAAACCTTTCTGAGCCAAAACTGTCTTTAACAAAGCAAAAGAAAAAACAGTTTGGTCCAGTATTTGAAAGAAACGAATGTTTTGGATAAACGTGATTTTGGTTTCGATCAGTAAGTCTGTATCTGATCGAAATAAAAGTAAACAAGTAAAATAATTAAAATTAACATACAAGATGGAATTAGAGTTAAAGAAATTGGAACTTCAGAAAGACAAAGGCGAAAACTAAATGCAAATGCAGTTACAATTGGAGAAAGAAAAATAACCAATACTCTTACAGAAAGAAAACGAACAAATGCATTTACAGAAAGAAGAAAAACAAATGGAGTTATACTTCGAGAAGGAGGAGATAGAGAGACAGAAAGACAGGAGATAGAGAGAGAAACAAATGCAATTAAATAAGAAAGAAAGAGAGAAAGAATGACATATGCAGTTACAGAAAGAACAAATGTAGTTACAGAAAGAAAGGAAACAGCTACAAATGCAATTACAATCGGAGAGAGAGAGAGAGAGAGAGAGAGAGAGAGAGAGATGCAAATGCAAAGAGAGAAGGAAGAGAATAAATATCAGTTTAGAATCAAAGAAATAGAGCTGGCTAGCGAAATTCACATTCCCACTTGACATACAAATTCAAGTTTTGATATTTCAAAGAATAGGGGTTAGTGCCCCCTTTCAGAGAAAAGAAGTAGACAAATATATTTTTTGTTTTGAAAATGTTGCTAATAATTTGATATGGCCAAGGGAGCACTGGTCTCAATTACTACAATGTGTACTTAAATGGTAAAGTAACGTTAGTTTATCAAAGTGCTGACTATGATCTGGTTAAGGAATGCATTTTAAATGGTTATTAGCTCGTCCCTGAAAGTTATCGGCAAAAATGTAGGAACTATAAAAAGGAAACTGGACAAACTCATGTCGAATTTGCAGTAATGTGAAAGACCAGTACATAGCCAAGAAAGTTGATCAAAATTATGAAAGTCTTGAGAGTTCAAGAACTGTGTACATAGTGATATTAAAACATCATGACGATCATAAGATCGAAACCTTGGAACACCATTCTTATTTTCATGTTTCCGAGGGAAAATTTTTTTAAATTTTACAAATTATTTATTGGCTTCGCTCTTTTCTTTGTTACTTTTTTACGAGCCAAGACACGTTAATTTATGACTATATCAAAGTTTTAAAGATAAGACTTGTTAAATATAAAGAATTGCTTTTTGGAAAGCGATTTATTTAAAAACAGTTTTCACTTGATAATTGTTAAATTTATATCATTAATGCTTATCTGTTTCGACTTGCTTTCCGAGAATACATTCGCAATACTCGCTAATATATAAACCGTGTCCATGTTTCTTCATCAACTGCAAGTTAGAGAATTGGCTTAATTAAACAAAAGGTACAGTTACTCCTTCAAGCCAGAAGATAAATGTACTGTAGCATATGATGTATTGTTCAGACTTTAAATATCTTAATCGGAGCTCGGAATCAGGTTTGAAGATAATAATAGCTCCTTTTCCATACGAGTTTAACGATGACACAGCGTTCTACGTCACTAAATACCAGAAGGACAGTTCAAATCGGACCATAACGTATTCGGCCCATACCATGCTAATTCCTCAACGAACTTAAACCATTATGTACTCGGCCCATTATATGTTCTGTCAGCCATTTTGTCCACAATTGATATTATAGTAATGTGGATTTTATGGCTTTGTTCAACGATCATTTCATTTTTGTTTTAAATTGTTTGTGTTTTGGTCAATGGTCATTTATTCTGCAATAGAAGTAAAGAGGGGAAAATCATGTTCCTAGATAGTTTAAACATTTTGAACCTGTCTTTGTCCTGCCTCTGTTAATTGTTAATCGAGTTTTATAACACGTTTGCTCTATTATACTACTTGTAATTGTAAACATGTGTTGACACGTGTTAATCTGATTAGTCACACTTCCCATTCATTTACCGTAAATTTTGTATCAACAATACATATTTGCCATTATTCTACATTTAAAACGTCTTTGTCCTTATAAAGCCGTTATATTAATTGACCTAATTATTATATATTATATTTATATAAACGAAAAGCACACAGAGAAGGCAAACATGACAAATTCTTGTGTATTTATTCTTCTAGTATAATATTTTGTATCATTGCTTGTCTTTTCCCTGTCTCATTCCTTCTTTAAGTTCCTTGTTTTCACATAACCTCACATAATGTATGCACTTCCATATCTGCCATTTTGATTCCCTAGCCACGTAAACCGGCATCTAATAACATTGTTCTTCCAATATAATTATAAAGATGTCTCATTTTGTGCGTAAGGATATCCTAATATATCACACTCTGTTGTCAACCTCGCGAAATCTAACGCGCGGCTCTTCGCTGTTTTTGCTTCAAATAAAGTATTGAAATTTAAACCACCTTTGTTATTCTTTCATAAACAAACATATCCATCAAACAGCATTCACATAAACAAATGGATAGATGGACAAGTTGAAAACCATATTGATTTTCAACTTTCATGTGCTGAAATCAATTATTTGCTTATCACTCCAATTAAAAGAGCCAATTGTTAATATAAGCTTTCATATTCTTAAAAATATTTTTTTTAAAAATCGCTTTTGACATTTGACACATAGTCATGTTCCATTAGACACATGTTTCATTTTAATACAATGAAGATAAAAAATCTTTGAACAGTTTTTGCTTTCATTCAGCATCATCTTCCGTCCATCATATCCACGACAAAGACAATATTTGACCGTACAAATTAAAATTAATGTGTCAGCTTTCATTAGCACAAGTACTTGTTTTCATGAAAGGTGTTTGTACATAAGAATTCTGGAATAATACATATGCCGTTTTATATTAATTAACGAATACTGTTTTCCGATGATTATTCTCCTGAAGTGCTCTTTCAAGACGATAATCTTGGGAACAACATGCAAAACATTTATTTTGCAACATCGTGTGTTTGTTGTAAATTGCTGCATTTCCATTTGATAGCAATACGCATGATTGCGGCTCAACCTCTCTATTCCTTTTTTATATAAGCCATTAAAGTTACAGTTTGGTTTTGTCTTTCTTGCTTTTCAGGGTAATAAATTTCAAATATAATCTAAGTATCATTTCGATGAAGTTAATATTCTTATTGACGTATAAATCAGATTTTTATCAAGAATATACGTAATGACTGATGATGATGGAGGTTTGTTAGGGAATCAATACGTAGGCCCAAGGTGCACGCGCGTTGCATTGTGGGTATTTGCGTACACAATCTTGACGTCTGTGAAAACAACCCATGCGAATAGTACTTAAATGTCCTCTTATCTTGACCTAGGTTAGTACTTGAATAAAGTCCATATAATGACAATGTTCGTCTCATATATTTTGATGACATTTAAGGCGCAGAATATATCCGCAATTCATTATTGAATTGATTTAATTAAAATATATTAGTATTAATATGTATAACAACAAGTAATATTTAATTATTCTGCTTATTTGTTCATAAATGAATACGTTGATATATGCTTTACTTAATTCCAAGAGCAAACTGCTGAAAAGAGAAATAAAAACATGATATTTTTACGTTCAATTTCAGTGATCAACAACAATATATAATCAATAATTCAGTAGCTGGTAGGACCATAGATGTGAGAGCACTGCTTCAGTAATTTTGAAGCAGTTACCTCACCCTTGTTATACTCTGTCAAGAACTGGTGAAATTGACCCTCCGTGTTCTTACATCGGGTACGCTGAAGTCTCATTATTTGTTTCTCGCACACCAATTTCTGTTGGATGTCACGGTTTCCCTCACATCACAATAGTGGCACCAGCACATGCAATGTCAGGTTAGCTTACCCAGCGTCTCTATTAATACGATTATGCCAACCTAAAGAAATAAGCATGAAAATGATTACAAAATAGGGTATACCAGTAATTAAGACATGAAAATTGATGAAAATAAGCGTTAAAGATTTACAATGGAAATTTTAGAAAGTGCATCGAAATTATTGATGTAATTAAACTATAGTTTTATTTGTGTACGTCCTTGTATTCACCAGTGTTGGTATTCTGCTCACATTTGACTATTTCTTTCATATTATTTACTTACAACATCATTATTTGTTTTGATGCTTTGTTGGAAAGCATTCCACTTGCGGGGATGCCACACGGGGCTGACCAGCCAGATGTAGTAAATGAAGATCAGTAGAATTTGCCCTTGGCTCCGGAAGGTCCAAGACGACTGGTGGCATGTCTGCTGCTGGAAGGAACGGGAGAGCCATTAGAGACCTTATGTATCGGTACTCTAGACCACGCATGTCATATACTGTTTTCAGGCCCATCTCCTGGTTTTTGCACCACACTATTTGGTTAAAAATAAATGCACAACATTTGATTAAAGTAATGGGAAACTCCTGTCATACAGCTTTCCAAACACCTGTAATATGATTGAATTTACCATAAAACGGATTCAATTTTTGTGCAAACGGAAGAACAAAAGACGAAACAAATATATCCATACATAAAAAATTGTCTTCCGTCTTGACATTAGAGAAAACAACAAAGGAACCTGCTTGATAATTTCACCATGGATGGACCACATGTGCTCTAAAGGAGACACTATCTTAAATGTACCATCGCAAAACGAACGATTAGCACTCATCAGATTTGAAGCTGAGAAGGTGTTCCGAAAATGAGATGTCATCATGTCTCCACGTGCAGATCTCCAATCAGAAATTAACTGCACTGCAAAATCTCTGTTTCAGTATGTAAAATGAAATACAGACAAATCAGTAAAACTTACAATAATATATACTTGCTGTCCATGAGTGTTATTTTATGCAAATACTTATGTGAAACTTATAATAATTTACCTTGCTTCAAAATCAAAAAGAGCGAAGTTCATGAAGTTGCAGGTCTGCACGCACTTTATTGGCAAATCGTTTAAGGTTGTTGACTTTGGGTTATGATCATCAGGGTTGATATTGTTCCAACATGACATCTTCCACTATATGATGTGCAGGGTGATGAATATCTCTAAAAGCTGATGTTTTAACCTAAGAAATGAAAAGAACACTTATCAGCCACAAACATCCTATTTATCTTGCTGTTTTGTGTAAAAACACATCTTCTAAGTACAAGTAAGAGAGTATAAAATGCATATTAATAATAAAATACACAAGCAAAATCTTACATCCTTTCATAAAATAACTTTCTTAAGTGCACCCTTGTCACCAGGTAAATGATCGATCTGGAATTTGTTGTAAACACACTACCTAACTGAGAGACTACTGATTTACAGTTGCTTAATTCCGATCGCTTGGAGCACCGCCAATACGTTAAGTTAATTTTGGAAATAAACCAAAATTATTTCTGGTCCGTTAGTGTTTTTAACAAATGGAGAGTAATATTCCTTAACCAATGGATAATAATTATCATCCAGGTGTTAAAGAAAAGACAAAAGTTTGAATTCGATTTGACAAAGAGTTTAATTTTAGGGTGTTCTTTTTAAATAATTGTCTCTACATTTTTAATTAGGATAAAAACAAACATCATTGTGCAAATGATATTGCAGACGTCCTTGTGATCAAAATATGGATAATAAAAAGGAGTCTAACATACCTGTATTACATACTCTGTGTTGCCATGAGTTTGATGAATAGCACACATGTTTTGCCGCTTTGCAGTTACAATTCTTGAACACCCCACACAATGGAGAGTACTCATGAATGCATGCATTGAATGCATTGATATAGTCATTTAAATTTTGGAGTTTATATATATATATATATATATATATATATATATATATATATATATATATATATATATATATATATATATATATATATATATATATATATATATATATATATAAGTTTCTGCTGGCCATTTGCAAAAGAATGTGATTGTTCTTCTCACGGTTAATTAAACTCTGAAAAGTTTGCATACTCATTAATCATTAACTAATTAGTAAATAAATATTTGAATCAAATATTTCTTGTTCAATACAACAGGTGTGAGAAACGCGTACAAAAAATCCCCACAAATACAAAATTTGGTTCGAAACGGATATTACTGACTATTTATTGTTCAATATAGCAACAAGTGGTACAAAGCCATACAAATCCAAGGATAAGACAGACTTTTTGATGTTTTGTTTAATTTTTTTTGTTTTAAAAGCATCAGATGTTATGAAGTTATAGGAGAGCACAAACAATATATAATTGGGTCCAAAACTGACATTGTTTTAAAAAAAAACAACAATATAAGATCACAAACAAAACAAAATTTGGTCCTCGTTGTTTTACGAAGTCATACAGAATTAATCGTAAGAGTGCCGACTTTGTGGTGGGCCGACTCTGTATTGGGCATAGTATTTTATAGGGAAATTTCTTACTTCATACGTACTTAAAATACGGGCTACAAATAAAATTGAAATGTCTGATTATCGGCATGGTTCATTGGGATTTCGTTCAGCAAATACTTGCTGATTATATTGATGACGACAGTAAGTTTTAAAGTTATGAATTAAATCAGATTATTGGAGTTGGAAAAGTGTTAATGGAGATACCAGTGAGTGATTTTGAACCGGAAATGGTGTTAAATAGATGTACATGCTTGATGGACAAAACATAGACTGCATGACCTTTTTAGTAGTACTTCAAAATTAAATGTACAATGGGCAAAATGCTGAGCCTAATTAAAATACAAACAATTTAAAAGTATAATGCAATTTTTAAATTTCGATTAATCAAATTCGCCCTGCAAATTATATGCAACAAAGCTATATCCATGTATCCGAATCAGGTTTAAAAAAAAGAATAAAATATGTTTTAAGAAAATTCGATCAAAAGGTAAACATATTTTAATACCACTTTTTGCACAAGTATTGATGGCCTAATCACCCGTATACAGCATTATTGAACAGATAAGAAATTTGGCTTGGTAGTCAGTAAACTGTTGATTTAACAAAAAAATGAAACTCGCTGCAACTGGTCGTCTGTTTGAAAGTATTCTTGTTAACTTGTCATCAATGACATTTGCGTGTAAGTATATGATAATTATATGTCTGTCTGCAGGCTACATACCGGAAATAGGAATAGAATGTCAACATACACATAGGGCACTAGCTACCTTCCAAAGATGGAAAGACCTTCAAGTTCGTATATGTATCGTATCGCAGGATGCGTATCGTGAATCGTATCAATACGCGACACAGGTGTATCGCTTCACTCTTAGTATCCAATCGTGCTGGAATATTAATTGGTATTTAAATATAAGAATACTTAATATCCTAAGAATTGCTATATGTATACAAAACTGGAACCTGAAATCCAATCCATTTGGGAAAGTATGTAGGCTGAAATTACTACAACTATACAAAATTGGAAGCCGAGATCTCATCATTACTAAAAATGCTACTGGTTAGAGCCATGATTCTGAATGATGGAATCCAGGTAAATGAGATTCAATAATCTTTAAGAAAGACAAAAGCATTGACAGCAAATGTTGTTTTGAACTGCCAGTTAGAATTGCCCGTTGGAACGTCGGCCATATGTTCATCTGCGAAGCACATGAACTACTTAAAACATCCTCCTAATGCTTCTTCTTGATGCATGTGGTGTAACATGTGAAAATATTTAAATGTTGGGATTCTGGAGAATCATGAGAGTGTATCATAATAAATTATAGTCATATCGGTATGGCCAAAAAATCTTGGAATGATATGATAACAGGTAAAAAATGTTTGTAAAACAATTTGTTTGCTATGTTGTAAGACATACATTAGGAGGACCTGATTAAAGCTCGTTGATGTCATTGCTTGATGGACTTGTTAAAAATATCCCAAATATCAAGAACTAGGTTTTTATTTTTATTCTAAGATTAACACTAATTGCTTTATAAATGAGTGAATACACATCTGGTTTGTGCAGTCCTCTCAACGTTGGTGTGTAAACATATCACTGATAAGGCCTCGCAATGTTGATGTGTAAACATGTCACTTAATAAATCCTCGCAATGTTGATATGTCGACAGATTAAATATTGCATTTGCACAAATGATACGATGGTTTAGAGCCAGATGATACCTAGTTCAGCAAGTTGTATTTTACACATATAGCCAGTAGTGTTCAGGTGTTCTGTTAAAACCTTCATACGTCTATAAATACTTAAAAGCCACCCTGCAGGTTTGTATCATGTATGAATGTCAAAATACCTATAATAAGTATCAAGTTATGTGTTTGGCATTGCATGTTCATATATTTAATTTTGCAAGCGGTGTTTACAATGTTTCGAATATGCTGAATAGTTTTCGGAAGTCTAGTGAACCTGTGCAATATGGATTGAAATAATTTAAATATGATTAGAGTTCGTGATAAAACACAGACCAGTAAACTAAGATCAGTGCTTTATTGACTAATAAAATTTGCAGACCAAGCACAAAATAACCATTGTACGCATGTTATTTTCATTCATTTGCATATATATATATATATATATATATATATATATATATATATATATATATATATATATATATATATATATATATATATATATATATATATATATATATATATATAGATAGATATATATATATATATATATATATTTATAGATATATATATATATATATATATATATATATATATATATATATATATATATGATAAAACACAGTTTAGACTACTTTCTCGTAGCTGGTCAAAAGTAAACTTTTTTGCAAAATAAAAAATTTCAAGACCTGTTTCGAAAACAACATTCCTAACTACGCCGACCAAACCTCGACACAACGGGTGTAAACTGACAGCCTGCTTAAGCGCAATGAAATGCAATATTACTGCCTTTCAACTCGTTTTTATTGCAAGTACATGATGTTATAGAATAATATTAAGGTATATCTTTGCAGAGATCCAGAGTAAAACTGATTAAGTGAAATGTCATTAATTGTAAAATTTCTTTTTTATGAGAACTATAAATACAATTTATTTTTTCGTACCAATAAATATTATTCGTCTTCCTTTTGGATATTTATTTCATATTTTGATTCAATTTTTGACCAAATAACAACTATTCTTCACAAGCTGTTGTTGTTGTTGTTGTTGTTGTGGGGCTTAACGCCATTTTTCAGCACACGATAGGCTATACATGGCAGCCAGTATTAATGGTGGATGAAGAAGTCGGGAAATCACCGGAAATAACCACCGACCCACGAGAAGCTACTGGCAAGCTTTCTCACCTATCCACATTCGCCGAATCTTAGACTCGAACACTCTCAGAC